>JABFPM010000681.1:4566-25836 GCA_022817325.1 Idris sp. 1 HC-2018 | reverse complement strand
ACTACATAAAACTACAACACGACTGGAAAACTGTAAAACATGAAAAATACCGCGACTCTTTTTTTTTATTTTTTTTTTAATCAAAAAAGAGAACGGGAATGTCTGGGAATGCAATTCACGAACCAGCATTCGATGTTTCTCATTCAATCTTCCTTATTTATGTCAAATTTTCTTTAAAACGACATTATTGAGCATCTTTCAAAATACTTGCTTCACAGGGAAGCGATATTCTAAAACGATTTTATAAGGATCAATATATATATAATATGAGGATAATATTATGAACAACAATGCGCTGTCTTGTAAAAAACAAAAAATTCCTTTTTTTACACCGTTTTATACTACGCAATTCTTTACAGTTTTTCGGTTGAAAAAAGTTATGATTGATAAGCATCTCGCGCGATATCAAAAAGATTAAAGCGTGAACTCGTTGGTATTCTTTAAAACAAAATACAATAAAAAATTATATTAATCAGAATGAAATTAATTTACACATTAATTTCATTAATAAATTGAAACCAGTTTTTGAACCAACCACATGTGTGTGTACAGAAAATAGATGCACGCTACAAATATTTACACAACTGATTTACTGAAAAACGTTGGATTATTTTCTATCATCTTTTTTTATAATTATTATTAATTATTCTTTGACCTTTTTTTTCTTCTTCTTTTGTTATAAGCTACCCATTAAATCATGCCTTGCAAAAGTTGGCGTTATAAAAATATTTGTATTTGTAAATATATCGTTTCCTTTAAGTATGCTCTCAAAAACTCTGCTGCACGTCTCAAAATATTCTTGTTCTTTCCAAACGAGTGACAAAAATCAATTCGATTCGTTGCACAACATAAAAACAAAACAAGTGCTTTGTCGTACGAGACGCCGTTGAGTTCGCGTGCCGCATTCGCAACAGAAAACAAGGGAAAAACGAAAAAAAATAATTTACTCCCGAGGGAGGAAAGAACGACGATTTGTCATTGTTTTTTTGGTACAAATCGCATTTGGTCGTCACGATAATATTATTACAAGTCTATCGGTAAATTTCTCAAAATTCACTATTTAATCACATGTGATTTTATTTATTTATTTTTTGTTATTGTTGTCAGTCGTAGTGACAATTGCTTGTGCAACAACACACATTTGCAAATAAGTTTCATTTTTGTTTCACGCAAGCCCCCAAGTACTCACGCAGCCCGCTTCCTTTTTTTTTCTTTTCGCCCCTAGTTCATCCATGTGGACTCAAGTCGAACAATAATCGATCTCTTAAAAAATAGTTCATACTGCATTTTCATCTTCTTATTTCTTTTTCATCTTTTCTTGTTCATCAAGTTGTGATGTACCAAAATAAACTAAATATATTATTTACTTCAAGTTTCAACAGTGTAAAAATCTTTCATACTTTAGATGTCGTCAATAATAGCAATCGTTTAATTATTATAATAATACAGTCTGTGTATTATTGTAATATATCAATAATAGCTAGATCGCTTCTTCTAAATCTTTATTCTTAAATACCTTGTCCTTCTCATTCTTTCATCTCGCGTATTTGGTAAGAAGCTTTTCTTCGTATTTAACGCCGCCGTCTTACACAATTTTTTTTCTCTTGACGTTTTGCCGTCGCTTTTCGCATTTACAATTACGCCTGACTATGACACTTTGCAATCAAACTATTAAACCCTTTCTTTTCTTTTTATTTCTCGATTAAGGTCTTAATTATCATTTGGCTTTGCAACCAAAGTTCATTATAATTTAATGCATTTTTAGTTGTTTTTTCAATTTGTATATGAAAATTTGTTGCAAAGGCAAACAACTTGTTTCTTTTTACGTTTACTATCAATGACTTGCATCAGATCTGACGCATTAAGACGAATTACCCATCGGTGGATCTACAAAAATCATCTCGTTTGTTAACCTTATGATACTCTGTTGCACTTGAATCAATTGTTGCAAACAATTCCGGAGGCGATGCTGTTCTCAAAAAATTCATAAGCCCAAGCTTTTTTCATTGTACATCAATATTAATTATTGACTAGATAAAGATTAAAAAGAAATAGATCGAAAAAAAAGAAAAAAAAACGAAAACCGAAATGAAAAATTAATGCTTTTTTGTTTAATTCAACGTGGGGCACAACCCTCGGAATTGCATGACACTTTTTAAACATTGTTACCAAAAAATATATCTCATCCTAATCTAAATTATGTATCTTAATATAAAATTGGCGATAAAAAATTGGAGTATCATAATGCCTACAAAAATCCGACAAAGACGAACAAATTTGAACTTGTGAAGAAAATTCAAAAGCAAGGAAACCTTGGCTTCTTTTATATTTTTAGTTCAACAAAACCGAACAAAATTTGAACGTTTCTGTCGAATTCATCGCACGTTGCATTACTTACCTTTCTCAATTATTATCTTTTTCTACCTATCTATCTATCTATTTCGCTTGCTCATTTATTTCCCGCTTTTGTTTCATGTTCTCTCAATGCTTCCATCAAATTTTAACATTCTCACTCTTATCATTAACAAAGTCACTCGCATTAGACAATAAATTAATTTATATTCTACCTACATATCCCGTCAACGACGCCCATTTTATTTCTTATTTTTTCTTTCTTTTATTTTCACATGTTCAGTACACATCGCTGCTCACGATTTTCATTTTCTTTTTTTTTCTCTTTCTCTGTCTACTTGTTATTATGCTCTAGTCATTACGTACAAAAATGTACGAACAATTTTCAACGCAAACGCAGAATGTTCTCGCATCCCCGTGTGAATTTATTTCTTTTTTTATTTTTTTTTCTTTTTGAATTTTGTTTTCGACCTCCTGTTCGATCTAAATTTACGTGCCACCAATCCCGTTAGTGACAACTGTACATTATACAAAATTTCTACCAAACTTCAACTGAACAACAAAAGAATGACTACAACACAGAAACAATCGACACATTTTAACTAGAAAATTTAAAAATTTGGCTGCAAAACTTGGTTAATTTTTTTTTATTTCTTTATTTCTTCGTTAGCTTTCTTGTCTTTATTTTGACGTAAAAATATATTATAATATTTTTAGCAAATCCTCATCTAATGGTTTTTTTTAATCTGAAAAGGCACAATTCTAAAAAAAATATGTTATTTACTGTACAATCAAAACCGATATCAATTTGTTGCAATCGTACGCATAAATACAATATACTTCTAAAACTGGCTATAATTTTGTTACGTCATCCGAACTCATTTTTTGTCTTTGCTTTTGTTATTTCTTTTTTATTTTATCATCGTTTTTTCCCTTCTCTTAAACCCTTTGAGTTTGAAACAAAACAGAAAAAAATTAGTTTGTCATCAAAATAAATATCTAACATTTATTTGTTTTTTGTATGAATCCTTTTTTTCAATCATTATTGTAAGTGTAAAAATTACATAAACTGCGGTTGTTTAAACAAACATAAAATGTAGTAAGATTGTATAAATGTTTGATTAAAATGATAATTGTTGCTTGCGCTGGAATGTTTGAACATAAAAAAGGAAACAACGACGAAATAATTTTTTTATCTGGATGTGAAGAGGCATGCGCACGACGACGTTTACATTTGACTGCAGGATCAGAGTTTGGGGGAAAGGAGGAGGAGACTAAAATAAAATGTAAGTAACAATGATCAAAATAGTGTTGTTAATAATAATAATAATAATTATGAATTCCACATTCTTTGAGCTGATGGTTAAAAACAAAAAAAAAAGAAATAAAATAGTTTTTCATTTGAAATTCGACCAATCTTGTAAAAATTACAAATCATTAATTACAACTTTACGCAAATTATTATTATTATTAAAATTGATCATTGTCATTAATATTACTATTATTTCATATAATAAATTAATCGGAAGATTTGTTGTTTTTTCACTTCATTCATGTTATGTTTTTTGTATGAGCAGCGTTTTACAGATTATTTAAAGTATGTTAAAATAATTATATTCACACTCTCGAGCGTTTCATCTTTGACACAAACAACTCTTCGTAATAAAAAACTTAAACTCACCACTTAAGTTATTATATATATATAAATAAACACATGTTATATATATATAATAATATTATCCTGGAAGCCTAACCGCTTATCGCGCTAAACTCATTAAGACTTCTGAGCGTCACGGTCAAAACTGAGTTTTCACGTTAACACGTCGTGTTGTAAAAAAGTTTGCGTTTTAAAAAAGAAAATTGGTACATTGATAATTATTAAATAAAAAAAGAAAACCAAACAAAAATAGAAAAAAGAGAATAAGAGAAAAAACATTAACAACAAAACTCACAAACGATTCGTGCAAAAATTCTTATAATCTTTATCTTCGCAAATCGTTATTCGTCTCAAACGTAATTTTACTTGTCATTCAATTCATTTCGTCCATCTTTTAACTCCACTTCTTCTTTCCTACTAAATTGCAAAATATTTCTCGCGTCTATATGTTCATTTCATGTTTATTATTATTATTTTTATTATTTTTTTATCGATCACCCTATCTATTCTCGGTGAATTGAACGTATAAAAGATGGCTGGCAAGTCGATTATCGTGAGGAAGTATCTTCGACATTTAACATTATGTCTCACTCGTTTTTGTCGACATTAACACATCTCTCTCTCTCTTTCATACTCACTTATTTTATCTTTCATTCTCTCTTATAAACGTGAGTTTGTTTACGTGTGAGTGTGTTTCGATGGCCTTAATTCCCATAAAAGGAAAGTAAAAAAAAATAACAATAACAAGAAAGGGGAAGGGGAAAAAGTAAACGGAGAGGAAAAAATATATGAAATAGAAAAAAAGGAGAGAAAAAGAGATTTATGTCGCTCAGAGCGACACAAAGTCTCGTCTCAACGCGTGAACACGATGCCGGCGCGTGTCTCGCGCGAGTCCAAAAATCTAATGTAAATTTATATTCTCGGATATAACGCTTCGTCACATTAAATTGCAAACTTCAAAATGGCTGTTGCTTAATTGTCAACGCAATATAATCGCTTAATCGAAGAAAAGAAAATTAAAATTAAACAAAAAGGACACGTCGGGCTCTCAGACTTAAAACTTTCAGTTTCTGTTTGCTGTACGTGTAACATGCTTTTTTCTTCTTGTTTTTTGCTTTAAAAGATACTAAAATACGAAAGTGCATTTCAGTCTTTCGATCAACACAGTTTTTTCTCGTTTGCTTTCTTGCGATGCTAATCTAATAACCGTAGTTTACTTGGGCTGTTGAGCCTGGTATTGATAGGAGTCGTCCGGGGATGCCGCATTACTCGTTTGCTCGGAGTCACCGATGGGCATGGTGTGAATGATACTCGGTGCCGGGTAAGTGTATGGATATGGATGTGGACTCGCTGCTATGTACTGCAAAATGATAATTTAATATTAATACTCTGTTATTTAGTTTGATAATAATTAGAAAAAAAACAATTAAAATACTTACGGAACCAGTTCCAAGATGTAATGCAGACATTTGCGTCGTCAATTGAGGAATCATGCTGTATTGTGGATTGCTCGGGTCAGCTGACGGCATCATCTGTAAAATTAAAAAATGAATTTTTAGTAAAGAATAATATTAAACACATTTTATTTGAAACTTTTTAATTTTATTTTATTCCAGTTAAAAATTATTTTTAATTCAGTTGGATGTGAATTTAAATGTTTCGAGTCTTAGTAGTTGACTTGCTTGAATAAATTTTTGCAATTTTTTTAATGAAATTAAAGTTTTTGTTCTTTCTCTTTTGTTTATTAGTAGAGTAAAACTCACGTCGACCTGTTGCATATGTGGTGGACCTGTTTGCACGAGGTAAGGGGTAACCCAAGGAGTGCCAGGAACGTTATATCCAGGAACAGCTTGGCCATATTGACGACTATAATGAGCTAATGTAGCCGCTGGCAGCATATGAGCAGTTGCAACACCATTCTGACCAACACC
This sequence comes from Idris sp. 1 HC-2018, assembly GCA_022817325.1. NCBI lineage: Eukaryota > Metazoa > Arthropoda > Insecta > Hymenoptera > Scelionidae > Idris > Idris sp. 1 HC-2018. The sequence continues at coordinate 19,896 of JABFPM010000681.1, read as the reverse complement.
GCTTGTTTCATAATTTAAAGTCATATTCTGAAAAACGACGACTCATCAGTACATATAATTCAGTTATTAGTAAAATTTTTCATTTATTCTGCTATTATTATTTTGTTTTAATTGTTTTTTAAATTTGTTTACTTAATAATATTCAGAATAATAAATGAAATTTTTGATTATTTATAATCATTTTAAATTTTTATTAATAAAAATGTTTACATTTAATCTATTTTTCATTTATTTTTTGTTTTAGGACATTTACAATTAAAACAAACTTTAATTCAAACACTTGTTAAAAGCTTTTATTTATTTTCATGTTATAAATGATAATTTGAATATTTAATTGCAAAAATCAAATTAAAAACTGTAAGTTAGAATTGGATCGATTTAATTAGTGTTATTTTAGACTTAATCAAGTAACACAAGTTATTTTATTAAAAAATTAATAAGTCTATCGAATTTTATACACAATCATTTTTATGAATTGAATGATGTAACTTTAGTTTCTCTTTTTATACTTTTACAAATATCTTCACACATCATTTAAATTTACTAAACATTTTGGTTATAAGAAGTAATTAGTAGACTTAATGATATTAATAATCTAATTCTTTTGGGCCCTTAAAAATATGTTTCAAAATTTGTTTATAATAATATAAAATAAAGAAACTATATCTGAAAATTAAAACAAATTTGATTAAACATAGATTTACACACAGTCAAACCAAAGACAATCTAGAAAACATGCATTTGAATCATATTTTAATCAAACAAAGAATATAAAAAAATTTTGCACCGAAAATGATTAACAAAAACGATTTCTATAATATAGTTTGAACACCAAATTATTTACCAAGCAAATATTTTTTTTATAAAATATATTTCCATAAATTTTTTCTTTTACATTATAAATATAATCAAACAAAAAGTAAAATTAGGTTTAAAAGAAAACAAAATGAACAACATTCAGTAACATCCATGCTTATAAATAAAATTGAATTACCGAGTTACTCACATCTCCCGTCTCTCTCCATATTGTGTTCTTGTAAATTGATTTCTTTTTGTTTCCACCATCAGCAAATTTCACTAACAGCGGATCTTTACCACCTTGTAACGCTTTTCCATTGAACATTTGGATGATCTGTTCACATTTTTCCTTCGATTCCATTCTAAATAAATTTATTTTAAATTAACACTTCTTTTTGTTATAAAGTATTTTATTTTCATGCTAATTTATGCAATTACATAAATGATTGTCTTTAATAAAATATATAAAATTTACCTTGCGAATCCAACTCCTTTACTTTGGCCTTGGGTATCGCGTAAAATGCGAGTGGAAATGACTTGGCCATGTTGAGCAAGCAAACCTTCTACATCATTTTCTTTGAAGGACAATGGCAAATTAGCGATGTACAGATTGGTCGGATCCTGCTCCTGTTGCTGTAGAATCAAGAAAACAAAAACTATGCAAATTGCTGTTTCTATCCAAAAGTTACTTATCAAATAAGTTTTTTTTTCTTCATACATTACAAATCCTGTTATTTTAAATATAATTTTCTCAAATTTTAACTGCATAAAAGCTGCAAAATTTGATAAAACATAAAAGTAAAATACCAGAGTTAGTGACGTATAGAAAAAAAAATTAATTTAAAAAAAGTCAAAATTATCATTGATTCGACGTTATCTCAATTTATTTACAACAAAGATCACTTTTTTTAATATAACAATGTGATTTTGATATGATGTATTAATTATTATATTCAACTTAAATCAATCTACCACAATAAGGCTACAAACCAGATTATTAAGCTATGGTCATACTTGTTATGACTAATTGCAAAAATGCTAAGATATAAGAAATAATTTATATCGTGTATATAATAGATATATAATATACACAAGCTTACATACATCCGTTCGTATGTATGTTTATGTATAATTAATTGTAATTACTGATAGATTATCATGCTTCATGACATTACTTTATTGCATACTGGTGGCTCTAGGAATTATACTTTAGAATTTTAACAATCGTTTCCAAAGGACATCTTTTTTACATTTGTATATTTTTTTATTTCATTTTTTTCAGTGGAAACATTATTGTCAACAAAGCTCGGACAATACGTTCTCGTTTTTTCAAACGTGCAGGTCATGCGATAAAAAAATGATATACTTGCTTAATTGTTGAAACATAAAAGATAATTTTTTTTCTCTTTTTTGTAATAGTAGTTAACCGTAAATAAAAATGAAAAAAAATTATAAAACATAATAATAATAAATTACAAATGATAAATAAATACTTGTCATTACTGCACTAAGTCTACTACAAAAGCTACACTAAATGCAATCTAAGGTAAATCGACGTTTCGACTGGACAATTGAACTAAAACAAATAATAATATGCACTACACTTTGACGAATATCACAAACTCAAGTAAATTTTAATAAATGACAATAAAAAAAAAGTTAATAATTTTTTTAAAAAATAGAGTTTATGAAATTCAGTCAAAAATTTTTCATTTTTGTTATCTTCTTTTTTTCTTGATTTTTATTACTAGCTTCAACTTTTGTGAACTTTTCAAGAACGAAAGACCGAGCATTGCATTAGAATATTGAACATCAAATTTTAATGAAACCAAAAGGCAGAGCAAAAATTTTGTGTAATATTAGTAAAAATGTTATTCGTGATAAGATAAGTATGAAAAATAAACAAAATTATAATCTCTTGACGTCCTTTGGTATTCTCTTTAAGATCCACCATTTTCATAAAGACTGAATTAAATCTACCATTACTTAATTACACTTTACGACAATAAATTTACTTTGACTCTTGCAAATGCATGAGAAAATAACAAATAAAAAGTAACAGAAATGTTGTAATATAAGCCAAGCGGATGGCACTTGAACATTAATTTTATTGATATTTTGATTTACGTACGACCACTATAAGATTGTTATAGCTGGTACTAAAATATCCATTTTCAAATGAAATTTTGAAATGAATTAAACAGTTTTATAAATATTAGTAATAAAATCATTTAACAAAATATATGATATAAATATTGTATATATCAATGAATTAAAATTTTAATTATTTTTATTGATAAATCAATTTTTATGGAAATCTATTTTTTCCATATATATATACATAGCACATTATATATTTTGTTATCTGGCTCAGTTATGAGCCAAAATGTAATTCGGTAGATAATATAAAAATGTATGTAATTGCAATTTTTCACTAATCTTATATATTTATTATATTTCGGACATAAATGTTATTTTTTTTTATTCATAACGAGTATTTTATTTCTTTAATTTCGTATAATTTTTCTCTAAGTAACCTATTTTTATTTAAATTTGAAACTTAAGGTATGTCTCCGATGAAACCGCTTTTCTTAAAAATAAGCGAAAATTACACAAAAAGGTCCCTTACAATAAAACAATAATGCATGATTTTTTGAGATTTTTAATCCGTTCAATATTTTTATAAATCCCGATTGTCAATCCAGTTTTACCCATATTGATGCATAGGTTAGAGTAGCGCCGCTATATAAAAAGAGGACACTCGTTTTTCGTCAGTACTATTTCATATTATGGCGCTATTCTAACCTGTGCGTCAATATAGAAAAATTGAAACTTTAATTTGGATTTTCTCAAAAAGTAAGCGGGTAAAAAATATGGAAAAAATCGTGTATGATTATTGAACAACATTTTGTTCAAATATTAAGTAATTCGTAAGAAAACTGTTTCATCGGAGACAAACCTTAAATATATTTAATTTATTAATTGTTAAATTGTATAATATGTAATTTTTTTATTCTAAATGAAAAAAAACACATTTGTTTCATAAATTAAATCTTTATAAAAGCCAAGTGTGCGTCAGTTAGAACTAACCAACACCCGAAGGGCAAGATACAGCATTTGCGCGTTAAAAATCGACCACCGTATACCATTGAAAGTTAAACAATGAATGGTATGTATTTTAATTGCGTAATTTCGCATGCGATGTACGTTATTGATAGCTGCTGGCGTTTGCCATGCCAGGTTAGAAGATTATTTCCGAGTTAGTTAATGGGCAATGCGAACAAAATTTCAAATGCAATAACAGTCGCACTGATAATTTTTGCGATCGCACAATATTCGGCATGACATTGGCAACTCAAACGTTCAATAATTGGATCGAGCCTGAAAATATCTATGTAAAAAAGGATCTTTATAACTCAATTTAAATAAAACAAGTATTTGCACTTAAAGAAAATAAGAAATGTAAATTAATTTAAACTGGCCATTTTTTTAAAGTAAATGTTACTAGTCTGACTATAAACTTTCGACAATTTAAAAAATGAAAAAAAAAAGTTGACACAAATACGAGTAACTCTAAATTTGTCTAAACATGAAGAGAATGCTTTGTACAGTGACATTTTTAAAGGTTCAAATACAACTATATACTATAGACTCGACAAAAGGATAATAAAAGGTATCGAAAAAGTACTTGACAGAATTGATAATTAAAATGGACTTAAACGTTGAGGCGCCCTGCACTCGAGACAAGTTTGATTTGAAAAGCAAGATGGTATTTAAAAAATTATCGCCACGAATGCTGAACACGTTTCTATAATTAATGTTCGAATGAATGCAAGTTTTCAGACATTATTCCATATATGTTGACATAGCAGTATCAGCAATTGATGGCCGAGGTATAGCAGCAAGCATCGACAGGTTGGTAAAAGTGTGAAGACAGACAATAGAAAATCGACGATAGTTGAAAAGTCATTTTCGCGAAGTGAAGGCTTTTGTAATAATACACATAAGCCGTTAAGCAGTATTAAAGAGAGAGAGAGAGAGAGAGAGAGAGGAATTAATAGAGTGAGAAAGAGTGAAAGATAATGAGGATAGGAAGGATCAAAATAGGAGGATATTTTTTTTTCTTATAAATTCATTTATAATGAAGATTTGTGAAGAACATTGTTACAGTAACTCTATTAAAATTAAATTAGAAACAAAAATTATTGTTATTTTTTTTCTTGTACTATCAATTTTATAAGCAACAAATTCAAAAATTATTTATGCATTGTAAATTTAACGATTAATATTTGCATTATTTAAATAAACAAAGTACAACATTTATCCTCAAGTTACTGTAACATTGCTGAAATATATTAATTGTAGTAAAATGTGAGATAATTTCAATTTTCTTTTTAATATTACAATATATATATATGTTAAAAATAGAATGAAATATGTTGATTAAAAATCATGATTTTAAGCAATCTAAGAGATTTTCATGAATACATCACTTTTATAAAATGTTTAACGTTGAATCTTTTGAATGAAAAATAATGAACACTATTCTATGGTTATTTTTAAATATTTAAATTAAGTGATGATTATATAGATAATAATATAAATTAATGGAATCACAGGAAGAACTTTAAATTATGAAATTTAACCATTACTGGGAAATCAAAAACTTGTTGTCAATAAATTCTGAAGTGTTATTGATTCAAAAAGTAAAAAGAAATTCAATGAAATATTTATAGCAATTCGTAATAATAAAATACAAAGTTTCGATATAAAAATTTAAAGTTCTTCTTTGTGTTTAAAGTAAAAAAATAAATTACAGAAAAATAATTATAAGGTGTAAATAAAATAATATGAATACAGGATACAGGTAATTGGGGATAGATAAAGCAAGAAAATGAAAAGAGAAGTAGATAGATATCAACAAAGAGGTAAAGAAGAGAGGTTTACTGTTACTCTGGTATTACTGTACTTGCATGCACAACCAACGTACACTGGCCAGTTTATGGAGGAACCAGATACCCACTTTCGCCATCTGTGCTTGGATGCCCTTGGCGACCAGTGCTTTGACAGCACCCTCTGCCGCCACCGGTGACTCAAAGTCTACAAAGCCATAACCTACGAAAAAACCAAATTCAATTAATCATCTTTATTGAAAAAAATAAAATTTTTATTTCAATTACAAAAAAACCTTATAATTTTTCAGGAAAAACATAAAATTTACATTTGTTATTTTACAAAAATTGAATAATCAATAAAGATTTATAAAACTTTACTATTTGATCTATGTTTTATTTTGATATAAAAATTATTTACTCCATTATATCCACTTATAAAAAAATACTCCTGACAAAGCTGCATATTTAAAAAAAACTGATATAAAATTTGAATTATAAATTAAATAAGCATCAGTCATACCTTTACATTTATTAGTATTTTTGTCCAGAATCGCCTTTGTAGAGGTTATAGTTCCATATCTGAAAGCACATATATAGCATTCAATTCATTTAATATTAACAAAAAAGAAAACATTAATTTAGTTTTTATTTTGTATCAGTTTAGTGTTAAATAAATTTACATGAAAAAAATGAGTAGCAGGTAAACTCACTGAGAACACATATTAACGAGGTCTTTATCTGTTGTATTTTGGTTCAGGCCACGAATGTAAAGATTCGTTTTCGAGAGTTGCTCTGTTTGTTGGCCCTGCATCGCGTTATTGCTAATGTTGATGCTCATTGTACCGCTTTGACTACCTGTGGCACTACTCGAGCTACTGTTAGTGTTCGCCGGAGATGATGCTGTAGGAACTCGTTGTCCACCATACTAAGACAATCAAAGTTATTGTTAATTAAAATTTTACATATGGTACAATTATTTCTAATTCTAATGTATCCTAATACAAATATACATAATCATGGAAAGGAAATTTAATTGAGTTTTTCAAAATGAATTTAATAAAATTTTGTAAGTAAATTCATATCACGTATTGAAACGGTTCATTTGTAATTGAATTTATTTACTATTTTGAAAAGTTTCGAGTCACCTTGTTCATCTGTTGACATTTAAAGTTTATATATATTTTTAAATTTGATTAATTATTGAATTAGCAAATTGATGATAATTTTATATTAAAAATATCAAGTACACTAAACATTTTCATTTTGGAGCAATATTGCAGAATTGATTTTTATTATTTTCAAATTTCAAAATTTATTAGAAAAAAAAAAAAAAAAATTAAATAAAAGAAATTATTACCGAGTTAATGTAATTTTGAATAATACTGTTTTGTTTGTCCATTTTTGTACTTATACCCATATTGAATTGATAATACTACTAATTAACACAATTTACTCAAGATAATGTTCAGAAGCATCAAAGTGTGATTATACTAAGCTAATTAAAATAAAATAGATGTAATGTATTAACTGACGGAAATAAAACTTGTTTCACAACACTCAAAAAGGCGGTATATTCAAATACACAGATCAATATAGTGGGGAAATGAATAACTGAATTTAAAGTTTGGTTTTGTATAATGCATGAATTAATAACTTTATTTATAGAAATCATAATTTAACATTTAAAAAAGGCAACTTTTATTAAAATTAACTTTTCCACTTTTATATAAAAACCATGCTCAAAGAAAGGTAATTAATTTCACAGTTATTCAGCAGTCTTAATGCAAAAATTGTTAAACAGATAGTATTTTACAACTTTTACATTGCATAATATACAAATAACAATACTTTTTCATTACATAATTTGATAAAATATAATTCTTGTTAATACTTAAAGTAAAGCGTCTTAAATTTGTATATTCACAATTCTATCCATTTAACAAACAATCTACAACCAAATAATGTAAATTTAAATATACATATACTAACAATATATGAGAATGCACAGGATCATAATGTTTGTTCAAGAAATATAACATAACGTAAAAATTCTCTTAACAAAAAGGAATCAACTCAGACGAAAACAGAATTATTGTATCTCTAAACTTATAAAGTATCTCAAAAAAACATTCAACTCGAAATTGGTGATTTCAAATGAAAACTCAAGAAAAGGAAAATGTTAAAAACTTAAAGAAAAATTCTGTGTAAATCCTCCAGTTGACTTGTGAGATGAAAATGATGTCGGCGATTAATTGATATCATTAAAACTTAAAAAAGAGTGCCGGGTGGGTTATCCTAACCTGATGTTTGTTAATCCTTTGATATATATTTACCGATGCGTGCTGGGCATAGGTTGTGGCACTATAAGGATTGGCTGGTGGGATCTGTTGCGCGCCGACCGGCATTTGCGTCGCCGCGGCATTGGGATAACGCGTGAACGGCTGGTAAGCTGCTGCTGCGACGGCGGCGGCCGCGTGGGTCGGCCCCGCGCCCCAGGCCGCCGCGGCGGCTGCAGCGGCGGCGGCAGCAGCCGCGCCGGCGCCACTCGCGCGATACTGCACGGGGTTGCCGCCACGTGGGCCACCGCCCGTGCCGCCCTTCAGTCCATGGCCGCCGACGCCACCTACGTTGCCGACGCCAACGCCACCACCGCCGCCACCACCGGCAGGTCCTACGCCCACGTTGCCGGCACCGCCCGCGTTGCCTCCTCCGCCGCCTCCGGAACCGCCACTCCCGGCGTTCCCGTTATTCGCTCCGGCGTACGTCGGCCTGGGTCCATTTGTACCCTACAAACAATCATTTTTTTATTAACATTTTTGTTTAATAAAAAAAAGTTAAATTTATTTTGCATGCACAGGTTGAATACATTTGCATGCAAGTTGTGGTGTGTGTGTGTGTGTGTGTTCGCACACGAAATAGATACGTGTAAAATGGGTATCGCGATACGAACCGGATGCAACTTCCTGCTTACCGAGTTTCTAGCTCGAACGTGTTACGTACACTTTTGATCTTCTTTTTATCAATCGCAAATAAATGTTTGTGCTCCAATCTATTTTGAATTTTTATTTAGCATTTTTTAAGAATTTTTTTTTTTTTTTCAGTAAGAAGCGAGTATTTTGTATTTTATTTTTTGTGCATGCGAAAAAAATGAGGGGACATGTGTAATTAATATGTTATATGGAGAAACGATTTGGTGCCTGTGTATTACATGAAAATTACATAAGTGTCGTTTGCACGCGAGCATGTGAGGCATAACGAGGAAACAAATTTAATCGTGATTTAGTCAAACGTTCGCTCAACTCTGCAAGTCTGAAGTCGCGTGACCTAGTACTTGACGAGCGCAAGGTCGATCATGATACACTTACAGAAGTGTATCGTGAGTCCTAATAAATGCCATGAGTATATATAAACGAAATATAAATATTTATACTTCAAATATTAAAATGAACTCAAAATTTTAGGAAATAAAATAAACGTTGAGCCTTAAAAAGTGGGAGAGTTATTTGAATTTTTTTTTTTTTAAATTGAAACTTTAATTTAAGAGACTGAAACACGAAAAGACAATTTGAATTTGCAACGTTCCTAAAACGATTGGACTCATTATAAATTCATATTTCAATGAATGAATTATTTGATAAAACTGAAGAATGTCTTTTGCATATATTATTAAACTCATTTATCGACAATTTAAATTCGAGAAATGAATTTTTTTCAGAAATATTTGATGATAATTATTTTGATCTAATTTTACACACTTATGTTATAAAAATATTATTGGTTAAGAAGAAAAAATAACAACAATAATTCTGCCTTTGTCAACGTCATATAAAATTATTTTAATTGTAACTTTATCCTTTTTTTGCTTTCAATTAATTAATATTTTCTAAACAAGTGTTTATAATTATTAGCAAAGAAATCATGTTAATTTACATTTATATTAAAGATCCGCTTAATTGAGTGTCAATTTCAAATATTATGTATTCAAAGTTATTAATATCTTTAATTAAGCTTAACGTGACTTTTGTTTTAAATAATTATTACAAAGTTTGAAACAACTATTTTAACAAAATTTAAAATTCAAATTGTTGCCCTGAATAAACTGTTGTTAATTTGTTATGAATAAATACAATTTGTTAAAGTAGATCGAGTAGCAGCAATTTAGAAAGCCGTCGTGAAATCCGAGAAAGAAGTGACCGTTGTTATCCTTTACCAATGATCTTGCATAGCAAATAAGCGTCATTTGGAGCTTTTCATCATCAATTCATGAAAATTTATTTACCAATAAAATTAAAAAAACAGGGTAAAATAAATGCAGCACAAATTTTCAAAAGAAAAAAATGTTTACAAAAATTGCAAAAACCCCTTTGAGAATGTGAAATTTTGTTTGAAATATAATACGACTGTAAACTTTTTTTCTTTCTCTTTCTTTTATACATCCAATTAAGAATACTCAAAGTTGATATTTCTACCTGAAAAAGGATCGTTGTCAAAATGGCATGACTCTGCATTTGTCGTTCTTTATCAACATCCGTTATCATTGAAAATGTCTAACAAATGTTTGCCATCGACAAACAGCTTTTAACTTAGATATATTTTTATATAAAATTGAATACCAAGTCCGGGAAATTAGTTTTATTTTTGTTAACAAAATAAATGTTGGTAAAGACTTTTAAAATAAAAATAAAAAAAGAGTTATCAGTGAGAAGTACTCGATAGGTCGCGGGCTCTGACTCCTAGCGACAGTCATAAGGGGATATTAACTCGTCAGAAGATTTTGTCGACGTTGCTTTGTGCTCAACTAATTTATCAATAGCGATAACAGCCGATGTATCGCATTTCACACGAACGCACACATGCCACTCTATCGCATACTTTGTGCGAAATTGTCTTCCCAAGATGTCACGCTCTATTAGTATTCGTTCATGTGAAAGCTTCATAAGGGGGGAAAATTTATTAAAAGAAAGAAAAAAAGTAACCAATGAATAAAAATTATTATTTAAATGACATCTTTCATTTTTACTAAAAGACATCAATTTAGACTAAATATTTGACAATATCAAGTTTAAGAAAAATTGAAATTAATTTCAAAATAAATTAGAGCACTTTTCAAACAGCTAAGAGCCATTGATAATTTATGTATGAATACATTTTTTATATTAGCAAGTAAATTGTAGGAAAAAATTGAGTAGAAGAAAATACGAAGAAAAACCGCAGGAAATAACGACGGAATGTTTGGTATGCGTGGCAGCCTTGTGCTGACTATGAAGGTGGATCATGGATCAGAGACGAACAAACGACGTGTGCAACTGATTCTGTCCGTGACTACTTTGCCTTATAAATTTGCAAAGACCGCAGACAGAACGGATTTTGCGTTAGATTTAATTGGCCATTCCGTTTGAGCGTATTTCAATAAGACCAATTTTACTCTTCACTGATTCAATCATCGAAACCACAACCCATGCAAAATGATTTCACTCAGAATTTTACAAAAACACGTGATAATAAAAAAAAAATTTTTCATCTGGCATATTTGTTTTCAAAACGACTATCAGCCAGTTTATGTTTGAATCATTAACCCCGATAAAGAAATCTTGGTGAAAAAGGCGTGTCATGCACATGCGTGTTTCGTATACTTTGTAAAAACATTTCGATTTTAATCTGCGAACAAAGAATTTCTGTGTGAACAATTGAATTTGCTGTAACATTCAATGTATGATAATTGAATCAGCCTTTTAAATGTCATTTTATACATAGAGATGAGACTAGGCTTATTTCCATGAGGAAATATCCATTACAGCGGATTAACAATTTTAATTTTTGCTTAAGAGAATTTTTTCTTTCTTTTTAAAACGTTTTAGATGTGGTAATTTTTTAGTTTATTTTAGAGCGAATTTGATGATAATGATATGTAAGTGATTGCAGAAAAGTATCAGTGAAAAATTTGACTGATTGTCAGGATGCAATGAAAATTAATTGGCATAACAAAGTCTCTGTGCAGTGTGTCAGATGGGCAAATTGGCCGTTGTATGAACAAGTCGATTGGCTGTGTGCCTAGTCTTGGATGTGACACTTTTTCTTCAGCCTAGGCAAACAGTATTATTAGCCAGTTCGCTGCGTGCATTTACTATTTTAAATTATGGAAATAATTATTAACCTTTACACGTATGACAGGACATAAAAAACACTTTTTACAAGAACACTATTTTATTGAAAGAGTAACAAAATACCAAGAAAAATTATAGTTTTTTTACAAAAATTAGAAAAAAGTGTGATATTTTTAAATTACAAATTAATACTATAGTGGGTGTACACATTTAATATGAGTCAAAATTAAAAGGTCAAATTGACTTTAAAATTGGTTACAGACTTTTTCTCTGTTTGTTTCTCTCATTTCAGCTTGATATTAAAATTATTTATCAAAGTTTGCCATCAATAAACTTTGCTAGTACACACAGTAGTTTTTTTTTCAAAATTCAAAGTTTCGCGCTGAAAGTGTAATATCGATCCCGCAACGAAATTCTCTTGAACTTGTTAGTTAATATATGTAGATACTTTAAAACTGTTTTAAACACACCCAATAAATAAGTTTACAGTGGAAACTTCATTGTTTATTAATCTGATTTAAATTAAACTTATACTACTATTAAACGTCGAGAAAATTTATTTTGTCTTAATAATTGATATTTAATTACAACTTTTGTAAGATATAAAACTCATTTTATAAATTTATGTGACTATAAAATTGATGCAAAAATAGAAGAAATAAATAATAACAAAATATAATGAAAAGAATTTTTGGGGGCAGAGGCTGTAACTGGCATTCTTTCCCGCTGTCCAGTTCTCCCCTAAATGAAAACCCGAAAGAATGATAGAATATGCGTGCAACGAGGAAGTGGCATGAGAGACGCGCAATGACGCGGCGTTATTGACCGAACTTGACATCAGTGCGGAGCAATCTCGGACGCAGTCGAAGAACACCCGATCGGCGACGGTGGCGGCGCTTACGGTTGCGCGCCAATGTTCGCAACGAGTTAAAAACAAGCCGATGAACGTATCCAGAATCCCGTCCACATGATCAACAACTTTTAAAAATTAAAATAAAAAAATGCCATCGTTATGCTCCTTTTTAATAAAAATGTTCCAATTTCATAACAAAATACTTAAATTTAGAAAACATATTGCTCCAGTTTGAAAAAAAGATGCTCAAATTTTAGAGAATACTTCAGTTTTGAAACATTTAAAATAATTTTACTAAACAAATTTTGCAAAAAGTATTGTTGCTTTTGTGGTTGCAGATTGTGTTGAGCAATCGTTATTAAAATAGAATTTAAACAGAAATGTGTAATGAATTTGAAAATGAAACGAGATGATTTGCTGATAGGAGAAAAGTGAGAAGCCGCGAATAACGGACGTGTAACGACCTTGAAAAGCGTGCAGTCACTCGGTATTGTGGAGACTCACTAACGCTAGAAGGTTAGTGTCAATTCGCTTACAGTGTTATTGTAATGTTTATTTTTATTTCACTATCCTTCAAACATATATTACAAAAGTGATTTAACCGTTTGCCAACCTAATCTACAGTTATTACTGCAGACTCTCGCTCAAGCATGATCATTGTTATTTATTAATATATATAAAAATTAACTTGTATCAATTTTATCGAGTGCAACAATAGACTGCTATAAAAATTAAATGTCAAATGTGGGGGATAATCTATTGATGTTATCCAATTTAATGAGTGAAATATTTTTTTAAAGTAAATTGAGTTACTTGATATCTATAATAATTGCATTCAAATTATAAAATACAATTTCTTTGTGTAAAAATAATAAATGTGTACATATCGATGTTAAATTAACGGAGATGTTGTAATTAATTTTTAGCCCAGGTAAAGTTAGTAACTGAATTGTATTCTAAATTCTGTGTGTATCTCCGGCGAGGGTATTATCGATTTGCCGTTTGGTCTGCCTAGTGCCTGTCCCTTTGAGAGGATACGCCATTTTTACTCCAACGTTTCACAAATTGATTCATACACGCACAGCAAAGAATACAGTCATATTTAAAATAAATGATTACCTAATTTTAATAAACTTTTAACTTTAATTAAATTCTCTTCAATCATCAAAATTGTAATACTTAATTACTGTTGTTTTGGCGTATTCCATAAAATTATCTCTACAAGTATTTACCATTAATTGCATCGCAAATGTAATTTATTCAATATTTTACGGCTATTGAACACTTGATTGGCTAATTAATTAAAGTAGTTTAATAAAAAAGACATATTTTTAAAAACACGTTTTGTTAGCTACGAAAATTGGAAATTTGTATTGTTAATAAGTATTATAAAAAGTAATGTTAACAGTTGTAAATAACTTTATAATATAATGATTTCAATTTTTTTTGTTTCAAACCAATGTAGAAGTTTGCAAATTATAATTTTGAAGTGTTAAGAATTTGGAATCTACGTACAACTTTGAGATAAGCTATCAATTTTTATATCGTGACCTTTTGTGCCAAATAACTTTCAAAATAACCTTATTTAGAACTCCATAAATGTGTGTAATACAATTTTAGTTCGTTAAGTTTAATGCACAACAAGAATAAATTCAAAATTCCTTCTAAAATAATTTCAAACTTGCATTACAAAATAATTAGATCAATATTAGATTTACTGATACAGTTACCAGTGTAAAAGATGTTGTTAGCAATAAACATTTGAATTTATAATGCTTTTTTTATATCATGTAAAATAAAAATACTTTATAAATCTAAATGTTTCAATAAAATTTGATATTTTAATATAAATTTTACTGGCTTTCAATAAAATCAAGTCACGTGAAAACATTTCACAACCTTTTTACATTTTTTTCCTCTGGAGTATCAATTATAATCTTTATTATTATCAGTTATTCATTGTCCATCAAGTAAACTCAGTTATAGATTCAGATTTAATTGAGTATCAATTAGCAATCTTAATTTAGATGAAAATTGATTTTTTTGACAGAGAAAAAAAGTACATTAAACAAAGAAGTTTACTAACTCTTATACACAAAATATAAAATGCTCAACTTTGAGATTAAAAAAAAACTTTTAGATTATTTACATTACACAAAAATTTATATTAAAATAAAAAATTATTTTTATAATCAACTTTAGCAATTAATAATTCAAGTTTTTAATTTTTTAATTAATACAAGATTTGTAATTGAAAAAAATGCTTTTTTGCACAATTTCAAGAAAATAAGTAGCTTGAAAGGGAGAGAATTTTTCAACAACACAAGGTTGTCGATGTTGAAGATGTTCACTGCAAAACTCTGTGTTTTCATATACACCCTTTACGTATATATACATACACTGTTTCACTTGCACAAACACAATGCGAGAGCAATTTTGCATGTGCTTTTTAAACCAAACGGACAGAATTAAATTAACCACATGAAACTTTTGTAAAAAGCACAAAACATAAATTTTATTGATCAAATAGCCGAATATTTGATTCTGTCAGGTTTAATTGAATTTCTCTTTTTTTCTTTCTTTTTTAATTGATTTATTTTTTTACAAACCGTACAATAAAATGCTATTAAAAAAAAAAGACAAATAAGAAGAGATTTTGAACTGAGTTTAACGACACAGC
>JABFPM010000680.1:0-25845 GCA_022817325.1 Idris sp. 1 HC-2018 | reverse complement strand
CGGAAAACTGACACAGTTGAAATGGCATGGCAATTAAAAGTTACTCTTGCAAAATGAATTTACAAGTCTCAACTTTCAATTACTAAAACTCAAAAGAAAGTTTGTAAGCATCCGAAAGCGCATTTGGCTGGCTAAACATTACGGAAGTCCCTTGACCAGCTCAGCTTTGAATCCCATTTGTTAATCATAAAACACAGAGTCGCTAACAATCGCTGCAAACTTTCATCGCCCCACATTGCGTCCGCAGCATTTTTCACCAGCTAAGAAAATTTATCGGAATACTTTCTTGATGTCGCCTTAAACACCTTAGCGAGACAAACTTTCTCGATCAGTATCTCATGATGGTGCTTTTTTTTGTCTTCAAAAATCACATGCACTTTTATTACCAATCAACAGTAACTTTTTGTATACTTTTGAGACTCCGTATGGTCATTTTTTTCAACAATTCGATGACGAAATAAAATTGTTTTGCAAGAAAATAATGCGAAACTTTTTTCGAATAAGAAACACGTTCTTTGAACGTGGAAGAAAGAACAACAAATCATTGTGTTTTATGAGCAATGTCAAGTCAGAAAAAAGGGCAATCTGCAAATCATATATATATAAAGTAAAATTTTTTCCATCTAATATAAAAACTTATTCGTAATTTTTGTGCTTAAATTACTGAAAATGTTTGTTAATAATAAAGTAAAGTTAAGTTTTATCTGAATTCAAAAGAGATGACATTAATTTTTTTATTTTTAATATAGCAGCTAAAGAAAAGAATTTTATATTTTTGTTATAGTTCTGAAATGAAAAAAAATATATTGTAAAAGATGTTGAATGAAAATGATAATCAATGTTGCAGAAATGTGAAAATTCGTCGAACGCGTGAAATCGAACGAAGCCGATGACGAATGCCGGCTATCTGTCATGTACGATAATAGCGGCCGAGTAAATTACCTACTCATGGAAGATACGCGGTTAGAGATCTTTTTATCCGCGAATCAAACGTGTCGCAAAAACTTCGCGTTCACGAAATAAATGTTCCTAAAACTTTTGGAGAATATGCTGACTTTGATCGGGGGTCTAGTCATCGCCTACTTTGTCTACGTGCTGGTGACCAAGAAAGATGGTAAAAATCAATAATAAATTACATAAATCTTAAATAATAATAATAATAAAAAAAAGATAAAATCGACGACGTCACTAGTTTTCGCGGTTATCGTGGAAAAAAATTTGCATGCATTCAATATTTTTTCAACAAAAAAAAATTATGTGTTTGTAATGTAAATTCGAGACGGATTAGAAAAAAACTGTTACTTGAATTTTAATAGTTGAATTTAATTATGTTATTTTTGGGATGCAAGTGGCTTGTGGAATATTTAATATATTGCATGAATAAAAATAAAATATGGTTACATAAAAATGTCGGTGCTTTATGAAACATTATTGTAGACAAATATAATCTTTGATTACGACACTTTAATCGATATTGTGTGATATCGATAAAATTACGATAATACTTCATAAATAAAGTTATCTTTTCTGTAAATTGTTACAAAAGAGATCGTAAATAACATACCATCAGAATTAAGTTTTAAAAATAACACTAGATCTGTGACATTTTATTTGTAATTTATAAAATTTACTGTAAAAAAATCAGCTTTTTAAATAATTCTAATCCTGAATATTTACTCAAGTATTAAGCGGTGAAAAAACAGTAAAACCGGACCATCAATACTAAAGCTTAATGGATGTTAATAAATGAGCTATTTCAATTAAGACCTATTCATAAAGAAACTCAGCAAGAAGTTAAATTTACGATAACTCGTTAGCCTGATTTCTGGATTTTGATTTTAACTATTTCAATTAACAGTCTTAATAAAATTAAATGTAATTAAGATTTTTCATTGTAATAGCATTTTTCCTGTTCCAAAGCACTTGAATAAAACAATTCAAAACTGTGCTAATTATCAAAAAGAGTGTTGCAAAAAGTACTTTTTCTTTGAAGAAGAAAAATTGTATAACTTTATCAAACCAGTCTGAAAACTCTGACATTTGAAATGAAGTTTTTTTTTTCATTTGATGAAAGAAAAAGTTGTTCATAAATAAAAACTTGTCCAACAGATTATCCGATCGTGTTCCACTTTGGAAACAAAATATAAAGCTGGACCCTCCGTGGGATTTATTAATTTCACTCTTCTGCAGTCATCTCTAAGTTTTCTCTACATCAATTTATGATCGACGAAGAGGGTCGCCTCGCGACCTTCACCTCACGTGAAAATCACGTCTAGAAAGCTCATCGACTGCATATACAGTTGTCAGTGTGATCAACTTCGCAACACCGGATCCAATCTCATGAATTTCAATGATACCTATTTCAACGATTACAACTTTCGCGTCTGATCAATTAAACATCTTATTATGCGCTATGAAAAAAGAGTTATTTTAGCAGCTAGCTCGTCCTCGTTGCATTTTCCAGTACGAAAACATTTTCAACTTAATTTTATGCTAAGCTTTTCTTCAGTCAGTAGGTGAAAAGTCAAGTCTACAGTTATACAAAATTTTAACAAATAGTCACTGTGAGAAAAATGGTACTTTTTTTAACGGAAAAAGTAACTTTGTTTTTTTGTTGTTTTCTTTCTTAGATTAATTATCGAACACATTTCTTTGAAGCCAAAATTCATTTTCATTTTTCACAAGTATGAAAGTCGTCAGCAGAAAGTGCCATTTCAAAAGACTATTTACGACTAACCCGAATATCAAGTTTTCCCATCTTGGATGACTGCTCAATTTGTCGAGGAGAAAGATCGCAACAAAAAGTGTCTGCACTCAAAATGGAATTCTTTTTTTTCTCTAACGTTAATTCTTACTTATTTTCAAAAGATTGGCTTTGGCGTGAAATCAGGCCACTGATGGCACATTTTGTTTTGTTCCGCAGATAATTCATCGTCTTCGGCAGCGAGTAACACACCAAGCATGGCCACGACAGCGCTACGGGAATTTGTGAAGCGCGCAGTCGAAGAAGTCCGGAAATTGCCAGCTTTGGGCGATTCCGCCGCCAATGAAAAACAGGACCTCACAGTGTCCGACAGGAGTTATGAAGATTTACTCGCAACTGCCATACTGAACAAGGTGAACCCATTAAAATAAGTCACCATTAATAAAACAATTTTAGGAGAAAAAATAATTTGATTCAAGTTTTTAACATTAATTTTATTAAAGTTAAAACTAATTTGACAAAAGTTTTGATGCAAATAAAGTTTTTAAATTACAAAAGTAATTTTAATTTAGTAAGTTTCTGAAAAGAGTTACATCAAGTTACATCAACTGAGTTTATCTGAAGAGAATTTTGAATGAACATCCAAAGTTGCTTGTTCATTAATGCTCAGTAAAATTTATTTTTTGAGGTCTTCATGCAATGTGATATTGTAAAGCACCATAATATTATAGCTGAAATGAGCGCATACTGTAAGCTTCAAATAATGCACGTCACATGGAGTATGAACAAACAACAAATCAAATTACGTATTCTCGATTAATGTTTTTCCAGAAAATAAAAAAGCTATCATTTTAGATTGTTATATCCACTTATTTCATTTAATGGCATTATCATTGTTTTATTACATAATATATAAGTAACAAAAGGTGATGCGAATTGCAGAAAAACCGAAAACATAATGCATTTATTCAAAGGAAATATTGATCATAAATCTAAATACTGTCAACGACAAAAATATAAAGATATAGTATAATTCAAAATGTGAAATATGTCTAAGGAAGTATAATGTATGAATGTTATAAATAAATAAACTAGCCAGATAAATTTCATTTTTTTTTCAAATTTCGTTTGAAATGTTATAAAATTTCGCTTATGATAAAATTGAAGTTCCAAATCAGTTTTGAAGGTTAATTTTATGACAAAAAAGTTGTCATAAAATTCGTTTAAAAAAAAGAACATTATACATTTTATTTTGAATATCCCACCGTCAGATCACATTTTGATGAATGATTTACTATTTCGGTATCTACCGGAATTTTGAATGCATATAATTTATATGTCAGATTGGTCAGAACACATCAATGAAATTAAATTTGAAGATAATTATCATTACGTCAACAGTGGCGAATAATCGATAACTATTCGCGGTTAAATTGTTAAATTGTATTAACATTTTGGACATTTCTATAACAGATGTGTTTCTATAAAATAATCAACTGCATTATACAACAACAATTTCAAATGTAAAATTTCAAAAGTAAATATTTTAGAAAACGAATCAAATTTTGTCTAAATATATTTTAAAATTTTACACTTTAAATAAATAAATATGAAAATAAATTTTTTTGCAGGTGATCGAGAAATACCAGAAAGAGAGTATAGATGGAAACAGCAATTTACTTCCGGGATTCCAGAACAAGCGTGGTAAGCATTAAAACAATCCGTTCAAACAATAAAATATAAATATCTATTTGAATTTAAATCTTTTGGCAGATGATTTCAGTGAAGGATTCGATGAAGTTGATGATGGCAGCAGCAGTCCGGAGCCACTTTCCCAAGATGAATGCAATAGCGAGTGCGGTACTTATCCGTCCAAATGTATGCAGGACTATTCGGAACCATTGTCTCTTACGGTATGTTAATAATAGTATTTTATTCAGGGACTTTTAAACACAGTATTATTCTTATTGTTAAAAAATGTCAAATAAACGCAGAACCTAGATATTAAAAGATGAAATCAAAATAGCAGAGTCAACCTTTTATTATCAAAAATAAATCGAAAAATATAACTTTCCATCATGAATGTATAATGGAAAAAAAGAATTTTTTTAGACAAATATGTGTACCTGCAGTTAATGAGGGTATTTCAATAATTGATAAAAAAAACTGATAACATAACTGTAGAATGAATTTTTGATAACAAATAATCAATGGTACGCAAATTGGCATTAAACATGGATTAATTATTGGAATAAATGAGCAGAAATTTTAATTAGAAAAAAATTCAGGCGATGCAAAATTTTAATAAAAGAAAATTATTCAAGTATGTTTTTATAAAGTTCAATTTTAGTATTGAAAATTTGCTGAATAATTAAAATAGTTTCCGTAATAATAGATTTGGTTTCAAAAAAATTATTAATAATTGAGTTATCTATTTCTAAACAAACATTTATAGTTACCAGTAATTAAAAAAGCAATTAATTAATAAATATCTTTGATAATGCATTGCTGACATTTAACTGACCCTCAGTAATAATATCTCACCTTTGCAAACACAAAAATTCATTTTAACATTATAACAAACTGAAATGTTTTTAAATAACTTTTGTCATTTTTAGAACATATTCAATGTGAAGTTAAATAAAAAATTAGTTACAAAGATGGTAAAAAAACACTTTTATAAAATTATGAATCTGTATGCGAAATAAACTGGGAGCAATTTTAGTATGTAACTTGTACAATTTATTTCAACATTCTCTGAATAACATTGTTATAAATAATTTATTCGGTAAATTTATGAACATGAATAAATTGTTTATTCATTATTTTTGTTGCGGCTTAATCTATCATCAATTTTTCAATCTACTTTTAATAATTAAAACATGAACATGATTTTTCAAAAACCTTAATTATTTTTCAATTCACAGTTAAGTATGAATAATTTTAATTCCAAATCACAGTTAGTTTATTTATCAAGCTAATCTCTTTTTATACTTTAAAAAGTCAACTTATTGTCCTTTAACAACTAAAAGAAAAAACTTGCAGCATGATGTATCTTGTACTGTTGACAAATTGTTTGAAAAATCAAAGAAGATTGCTTCGTATCTACAATCTGATGTAGCGAGTAGCTGCAAACTCTTAAATATATTGCTTCAAACTTCGAAACGCTGACTTTGTACAAGAAAATAATTTGTATGCAGAAAAAGTTGTATCCTTAAAGTATTCTCTTGTTCAACTGTATAACCCTGTTCATGTTTAAAAATCTTTTTCAATTCGTGTTTTTTTCTCTCTCGTTATATTCTTTCTTGCAAAAATATTCATTTAACTGTTCACAAAGTTTTTTTTCCCAGTTTACAAAACATGATTTAGTTTGCTGTTAGTCGCACAAGTTTCGAAATTGCTCGAATAAGTTGTATCTGGCCTTTTTCAATTTGAAAATGAAATTCCAAATTGGCTTTTGCTTGATTATTTCTGAAAAAAAAAAAAAAAAAAAAAAAATAGAACCAGGTTATACGAAATAACGTTCAATCAAGACAAATTCACATCTACGTAATTTCTTAAATTGCAGATAGAAGAGAGGATAGAAGAAGTGACCACGTATACGTCCGAGGAAGAAGCGCAACTTAATGAAGACAACGGTCTGGCTTTTCGTAATACACGACGAGTCCCATTTCCGGAACTTGGAATGGACATTGTCGATCGTAAGTTGATTTGTTGTTACATCGTTTTGATTAACTTTGTTCAATTTTACAAAAATATCTTATTGACTTGACCCACTTTTTATTTTCTTTCATTAGTCAACAGAGACATTAAAAGTCTCTAATTAAAAGGAAATTTTGTAAAAAGTTTAATTAACACTTACGAGACATAATATTTTGCTTCTCTTCTCTTTTTTTGTATCTCTCTAAATTAACAGTCGTGTTGAACTTTGTTATTAAGATTTTAACTTTTTTTCCTCATAATTCCCTAACTAAGCGTGAAGAAAATGATTCCCATCCTGACAGGATTTCACAGACCAATTACAGATCAAATTTTATCAGTTAATAAGCGAGTTCGTGATAACACTTAATTTCTTGAAACATAAGTATATGACTTTTTTAATCAAACGTCAATTTGCTTCTTTAAAAAGAGATATGTATACGATTAGAGTCTATTGATAAAATGGTCAGTTTTACTTATCAAATTATAATCTTGAATTGAAAAAGTATTTTCACTTTGTTGTTATCATCAAGAATTAAAAGTAATCGTAAAATTTAAAGTTATCTTGTGACTGCAGCTTCTCAAGAATCATCAGACAGTGACAACGAACATGCAGAGTCAAACCACGTGGACGTGATATCTCAAGTCGAATCCTGGGAGGAAAACTGGTTGTTTCAAAAAAAGAAGATGCAAACCAGGCCTGAGCCTGTGGTGATGTTGGTACCGAATCCCAGTGCGGAGTTCCGGGCGTTGATTGGCGACAAAGATGCCGAAGACACGTCCGACCTTTCGGAATGTTTTGCTCAATCCGACGAGGAAATTGAACAGGAACTGCAAGCGGTCATTGAAAACGTTATCCCAAAACATGAGCACGAAATTGACAACGAAATGAACGGTTTTAATGGTCACGAGGAGAAAGTCCCTGTTAATTTAGTAGCCAAGCTAAACGGCGACGTGAAAATCGAACAAAAGAATAAAAAGAAGCAGAATGGAGTTGGGGCGTTGACTAATCCATTTGCAGATTGCAAACCTGAAGCCGAGTGTGGCAAAAGGAACCCATTCAGAAATGCAAATTTGAGGATAGAATTTAACGACTTGGGGGTGCAATTATTTCAGGATTTAATTTCACCGAAAACGCCGATGCCCACCCCGGTGATCGATAGTGTCCAGCAGTTTGTTGGCTGCGACGCAAATGTTCTCTGTGAAAAACCGGATAATGTTAAAAATCCATTTCGTTTGTATTTAAATGATCAAGAGGAATTCAAGTCTGGCAAAGCTAATTCACTGTGTTAGTATTTAAGTTGAGTTATATATAACAAAAAAGTTAATACACTAAAGACAATTTAAAGGTAATTTCTTAAAAGTAACTCTTAAAAGCGGATATAATCGGGAAATTAGATATCGTTATTTCGATTTTTCTAAAGCAGTAAAGTGATAAAATGAATTCTCGGAAAATCTCTAGTAGATAGCTTTTTAATATTCATTCAATACTTATCAGTTTAAAGTCCTTCTCGATAATCCCTCTGAATATCGCTGACATTTTTGAAATATATACGGAAATTACTAATCAATAATTAATTTGAGTTCAAAACATGTAACATTGTAAATTGTAAATTGAATTCGGAACATGAGTACGTGGAGCTAAAATAATCAAATGGTCATTACCTTAATTGTGTTAACTTGATGTTCGTAAAATCAATTCAAAGTATTTTCATTGTGTGGGTGTATTTTTAACATTACATGATAATTTTGCTGAGGTTTTAAGGATTTTTGTCACACAAGTTTTAAATAAAATAAGTTCATGTAATTAATTTGTTTTTCTTTTTATCTATTCTCAAATGTTAATGTAAAATGGAAGATTATTATATTCTAACGTTAAATAATTGTATCATTAAAGGCGAAGACGAGTCAGAACGAGAACGAGAATGCACAGAACACTATGACATAGCTATACAGAGACACGTAGACAGCTTAAGACGACCGCACGTCTCATTAGGCGAAGAAAAAAGAAAAAATGAAGGTGAAAATGCCACGAATGTTGTGTTTCAGTCATCGACGGATTTAACAACAGATTCTGCTGCTAATGAACCACTTAACAAGTATGTATACAAAAAATTAAAAAAAACAAAAAACTTTGTATACAATAAAACATCATCAGGGTTATAATCAAAGTGTTATTTATAACTTATTTTGATAGACATTTTCTTGATAAAGTGCATTTTGAATTAATTACATGTTGAAATCGCAAAATAAGAATTATTATTGCATGACTATTGTCATATCTAAGTGACAGTTTCTAACTGAGAATTTACCTTGCTTGTTCATAATTTATAACGACACTATTTCTTTATGAAGGAAGTTCCATGAAACATTTGTGGAAGCTGAATTGTCGCATCGATTCTTGCAGGCAGAAAAAGTCAATCCGGACGTCGAGTTATCCACACCACCTCGACCTGGTAATTATTGTTTCTGCAAATATTAACTTCTTGTGCAACTATTTTCAAATTGAACCATCAATAATATAAATAATTCAATAAAGTTTATTTTTACTGTAATATTTATTATCATTACAGAAAATGTGAAGTTATAAATTTTACTTGAAATTAAATGCATATATCATCCGCAATTTTATGTATACTTTTTATTTCGTGCAAACTGTATATAACAGAGAGCATTGTACAAAAATGAGAGATGCGCAGCTTCTCTAAAAAGCTCTGAGTACTGTAATGTAAGAAAAACGAAACACCACGTGTATATTGATTTATTTTAAAAGGAACTATAGCAGAGCGAGAACATAAAAAATGGGAAAATGCACCCCCTATTCAGAACAACCCTTACAGCGAGGAAAACATTCAAAAGCGACTTCTGGAAAAGCAATATACCGGACGACCAACTGAGCTTGCAGGGTAAATGCCAGACTGCTTTTTAATATGTAACGATAAAAAATATATGCTTGAATTTGACATTGAACTTTATTCTTCCCAGGAGTAACAACGATTTGCCGAAAGCTACGGATTCAGCCAACATCTTTGTTAGAAACAAGGTTGACTTTAAAAGGTCGGTTTAACATTTAATTGTCATTTTGATCATTCCACAATTATGACATAACTTTTCAATCTATAAAACTAATTATTATTAATTCTTTTAAATTAAATTTTGGATTAAATGAAACAAACAAGAATTGTTGATTAAAAACGATTTAATGAGAGGTACAAATAATTTGTTATTACAAATGTAAAATATCGATTATTCAGCTATCTTTGAAATGTCAAGTATTGCCAAAACTTTCAATAGAGAAACGTGCGGTATTGAATCTATACATTGCAGTAAAAAGCAAAAAGAAAGCAAATAACTCAAATGTATTTTGCAATCTAATAACACATAATTTTACTCTGGCGCACAATTCACTCACTCGTTCTGTCAGCGAGTTGTGTGTTTTACAACAGCCTGGACCAGAGTATTGATCTTGCCTAAATTGGTCTCGCAAATCCTAAGGGTTTTAAATTTGATTTAATGCAAACCCGACTTTTCTCTGTCATAATTTTATAAACGCAATGCTTTTAGCGCCACACCAAATGTTGTTTTCAACCTTATTTTCTCTCATAACTTCATTGCTAACCATTTATTCAAACCGCTCTGCACATTTCCATTTGTGTCAAACTGACGCGATAAACTTCATTAAATTATCCAAAGTTTGTCCACTCTCTAATAATTCAAGAAAGAAAAACCACCAGATCCATTGACAAAGCGTTTGTTTGCAGATTTGGTCGAGACTACTACATCAATGAAACTTCGAAAATCCCAGCAGATGATACAGCGAGCTCAAAGTCCCAGTTGTCAAGTTCAACCGGAAGTCAATTGGCGCAGGTGAGTTACGGCCTAAGCAAGTTTATGGAACGGTCCCTTAGAGAGAGCCTAGATAGGCGCAGTTACCGCGGATCCGACGACACCAGTGCCAATTTTGTTAGCAACCCTCTCTTACATTGGGAACCTTCTAAAGATAATAAAAAAGCAGAAGAAAATTTGTCCCTGCAAGTTGCCTGCAACCTTGAGGAGGTTCAAAGTTCGTTAGCCAAACGTTCTGGGAGAATCGCAAAATTATCAAAAGTTGCGGTGAATCCATTGTTTGAGGAAAACAAATCGACAAGTTTGATTCTGCGCGATTCCGGAAACGTGTCACTGGAGTCAAACTGCGATGATACCAATTGCAACTCCTGGATCTACTTGCAGGGCAGCAAATCGGCATTGGTAGAGTCGAAAGGTCGAAAGTACTGGGACATTGGGGGTCTCAAGTATCCATTTGGGGGTATAAAGAGTCAACAAAATCGATGCTCCAACATAGACGACCAAGTGACCTTGGATTACGGGAGTCAAAGCTGTCGGCAATTCGGGCTGCTGAGACACCAGACTTTCGGGGGAATTAAATCAATAAAAGCCGAGACCAAAAAAGGGCTAGATGAAGAAACTTTGTCAGCGAGTAAAGTTCCTCGCTTGAATGTTGACACTGATTCGCTGCGAAGCTGTCGCAGCTTGGATGACCTAGATAGAAGAGAGGTCAAGGTCAAGAATAGAAAATCGCACAATAGGAAGAGACATTTACGGAAAGATGAAATGGTGAAGGAAAATGTAATGGACATGAGGTTTCTGCAAATGTCATCACCCAAACCGGAAATAATAAACTCAATGGACAGGGTTTCTGGTGAAACAAATAAGCGACACCAACAAAATTTGTCAGCAAACAATTCCACTCAAAGGGACGATCTTAGGCTAGAACCACCGATTGTTCCTGAAGTTGTGGAGAGGAAATTTGAAAGTCTCAGAGATCTGAGATGCTCAAATAACTGAAACCAAGCACAAATGTCATAGTCAAATTACTATTGTTTTTGTTATATATAGTGTTAGTCTCACAATTGTTTTTACTTTTATTTATATAAATGTTTAAAGTTGAGGTGTACTAGAATATTGTAAAATATTTCTTATATTTTGAATTAAATCTTCTTGCATAGTATTTTCTTTGTGTTTATAACACTTACCTTCATTTCGGATTAAGTAAAAAACCAGTACACAATTTTTTGCCTCAACCATTGTAAAATAGTAGTTTTTCTGGCTTTACATTACAGGTAAGTAAATGCAGTAAAAAGTCAAGTTTTTTGGGATTCTGGAAACACCCTCATTTGAGCCTGCAATGGATAATGACAAATCATGAGACTTTATGGATTTTGACTAAACTCTAATTAAATGGCTTTAGGTGACACATTACCATTTATGTTCGGCTAAATTTTGTATTAAACATTTGATCGAGCGCCATGTGAACATGATTAACATCTGCTTTGATAATCCATTATATTATTCTTCACATCGAAGAGACATTTCCGTTGAACATACATCATCAATCAGACATGTCAATGATTTCAAAACAAACTGTTTGTCTTCTGTTTCAGGAACAGGTTAAATGCGGAAATTCCTCACCGGAAATACCAATGGCATCGGTCCAGCAGAATAACGACAACAAATTAATTGCCATCAGTCAAAAAGAAAATGAAACGCCAAATCATGAAAATTACATCAAAAACACAGAATCTGCAAAAGTAAATGGATCAACTTGGAAAAACGATAAGATGAAAAAAATCAACCGACTGGACCTGAAGTCTTATGGTTTTGATATCAACAAAACTAAATCCAAATCTTCGCCACAGAGAACTGTCAACAAACTGGATCTACGGTCATTTGGTTTTGATGGTCTAAAAAAAGCTCAATCCAGTTTTCACTTAAATCACGAGTTTCTTAACGACGGTAAAATATCACGTTCAGAAAGCACGAAGGTCCTCAACAAAAATAGTGACATTTTTAAAAAAATATCCATGTTTGACAGGGAAGCAAGTGGCAAAACTTTTGCAAACGGACTCAAGTCGGCCGAGTCGGTGCCAAACATCTCGAGGATTGATCACTATTCGACGAAATTGTCGAAATACGATAAAGGAGATGTGAGTAAATTTATACTGGCCGTGAAGAACAAAAAGGCAAGCTGGAGGAACTCGTGCGACACTCTCAAAACGTTTAGCTCAACTGACGATGTTTCCAGCGAGGATTCGCTGACAAAAAACCTTCCTTCGACGGAGAGCTCAGCTTTAATCTATTTTCCAGACGAAGGACTTCCTATGCCATCGGTAAAAAGACTCGCTGAAACGTTCAGCAAAATTCCTGAGGACAGAGCAACTTCCAAAGTAAGTTTGATTTAGAAAAGATTTAACAAAAAGTACAAGCTTGAATATAAAAGTCGTTTGGTTTTTGTTATTGTCCTGGGTTATCGATTGAGTTTTAAAATGCTTCTTTTATTGTTCCCCGTTCGTTCTTTCCAAGTATCCATTTAAGTTTGAATTGTAAGTGTAAACAACTGGAATTGGCTTAACTGGTAAACATTTTAATACTTTTAAATTTAGAAAGATGTTTTAAGAAGAAAAGTTTTAAGTATTTCAATGTTAAGTTGAATTATT
Source organism: Idris sp. 1 HC-2018 (assembly GCA_022817325.1). NCBI lineage: Eukaryota > Metazoa > Arthropoda > Insecta > Hymenoptera > Scelionidae > Idris > Idris sp. 1 HC-2018. The sequence goes on along the minus strand of JABFPM010000680.1, from coordinate 12,948 downwards.
ATTATGTTTAGTTAAATAAAACATTGTCGAACTGTTTTAGGGCCTGAAGTCAACGAAAATCAATCACGAAAGAGCAAAAACACCTGAAATTCAGATCATTGAAACACCCAGACAAATGCACAGTTTGACTGCCCGATCACTATCGAAAGAATTTCGTGAGGGCTTGCGTCAAATTCCAAGCAAAGTTGCGTCCTTTCCCGTGCGGCAAATCAAACACGAAGAACAAATAATGGAGAACGAAGTATTTGTCAAACAAAATGAAAAAGAAACTGGCATTATTTCGCCCGGCAAACTGCGAGATAACATACAATTTTGGGAACATTTGCAGAAACAATTGTAAAAAAAGTTGTTGCACAAATCAACAAAATTTTGTTTATAAGAAAAATTTGTATTAAGTATATTTATATATTTATATAAATATATATTTATACATTATATATATGTATAATTTTGTACAGTATTTTATAAGCTTATGTATGAAAAAATTTCGTTAGAACTTATCATAAAATGTAAAATGCAATTTGAGATTTAATGAATGAAGTTTAAAAAAACTTAGAAGAAGAATTTCATTGGAAATATAAAGTGATTTAACTCTTTTTTGTCTTCTTCTTCTTCTTTTTCTTCTACTTAATAACAATTTTAATAGGTTCTAACGAGATTTTTCTTAGAAAGGCTTCGAACTGAGAGAAGTATAAATGTAAGGGCGACTGCCATATGCAATTAAAGCACCTGGTTATAAATCACTTATCAGTTCGCGAAATTTATGTACATTTATGACGATCATAAACTTGATGTATTAATGCAATTGAATAATTTCTATCGCCATACGACTATACAACTCGAATAAGTATCAAATTTTTCAGTACAAATCCGATTTAGTACGACAAAGCTTGTAATGCGGATAGCAGTTTTTTTCCCTCTTGCTTATTGCAAAAGGAACTTTAAACTCTTTAGCCAACATTTTTGTCTTAATACTCTCGTTTATCGAGACAAATTGTGCGTTATTTGTTATATTTAAGTGGATCATAGATTTATCTAGAAATTTGTTGTATACGTGCCAAAGGACGTGAATGCGGTATCATCCAAAGAAATCCTTATAGAATTATTGACGTAATTATTTTTATATTTTATATTATAGTCAAATTACATCAATTGTTAATTATATTGATAGTAACTTAAAAGCATCGATATCAAAGTATAAATTATCCAAGTTATGTCTAAAACTAAGACAGTGACAAATTTTAAAATTCTTTCTTTTTTTTTATTTAGTTAACAAACTTATTATATATATACAATTATTTTGAACAAATGTATTTATACAATGAGAAAATAAAGTTTTAATTTCCAATTAAAATTCGAGTCGTTTCTTTTTGAAATCTAATAATATATAGTTCGGGTTTTGTGATAAGGAATGCTTTCCAGTTCTTCAGCATGAGCTCGTCTGAAATCCCATAAGAAGTGATCGATCATGATTGAATTAATGTCAGAGTCTTTGAGAGCAGAGTTTTCATGGATCAGCTTCTTTATTTCGGCCAAAATTTGCTCCACAATTTCGATAGAACAGCCGCGGATTTCTATTTCCTCGTCACTGAGAGCCTGGATTTCTTCTAAAAGAAAATGTGACAATTATACGTATTTCTCAAAGTTATTTAACACTTTGCAAATAATTATCTAAATTGCAACTATTCAGTTTACCCGATTTCAATTTACTAATCAGAGATTCGGTATAGCGCATCGCACCGAAGTGTATTAGAACTTGAGGCACTCGATAGTCAGCAAACATAGTTATTACTCCAATATCGTGAAATTCACCGAGACCTTTACCCTTGAAATAAATCCATATATCTCCAATTAATATTTGTGCCCTTTTGTAAAAAGAAACTGAAAATTAACTAAATATTATTATGAGAATTGTTAATTATAAATATTTTATTAGTCATAATTTGTACAGAAAATAAAAATAATAAATTTCATTTATATTTTTATTTTATACTTTTACATTATTCTTATATATAATATTAATTATTGCAAATAAATTGTATAAGCTAAATTGAATACTTGATTAATATGAAATTACAAACCCTTTTGTCCGTGAAATGTGGCTTCATCGCGATAACACTTAAATTCTTCGACTATTAGTTTTAATAACTTTTCTGCTGATTTATCACATTTTCTGATGCACTCTTCAAAAGTACCTATTAAAATCTTTCAATTCATAAATTGTAATAATTAAACTGTGAATAAATTTAAAAACAAATTTACCATTATACTTTTCATTTAAAATCTTTCCCACTTGACGTAAATTTTCAGCTCTTTCAGCTATCATTGGTATTTTAGCGTAATTTTCATCTGGTCTTAAAATATCTTCCATTTCTTTTTGCTCGATTTTTGCATAATATTTTGGATCGTGAATGAGTATTCCTGCCTAAAATATGTTTCAATTCCCATAAATTAATAACTTCACTGTACATAAATAATTTGACAGTGTAACCTCAATGGTTGAAAAATTTTCTAGTTAAAAGAACTTTTTTGACAAAAAATTGATCATGACTGGCACAAAATCTACCATTAATTTGACTATTCATCATCCATCGTAAGTTGTGCATATATTTTGAAGAAAAAATGAATAAAAAGTAGTGATAACTTTTTTAGGAAAACAAAAAGGAACTTGACCCATTTTCCACTTCCAAAAGATGCGAATTTAAAATTCGGCCTTCCAAGATGGAAGCTCATGTCATTAGATTCGAAAATTCCAATTTTTTTAGACAGTCCCAGCAAAGTTTATATTTTTTCACGAAAAAAGTTAGGGCAACCATTACATGCTGATATTTTTCCTCAACCAAAATATGACGTTAACCCATATGATTGTAAATTGGACAATTCGTACAATGCACTGCACGACAAACATTTAAATAATTTTTTTTCAAGACCAGGCAACAAAAATTACTTAAAACAAATAGGTGTTGTGACTAGTCAGTTGGATGTAAAATGTTCACCAAAGGAATTTAATAGTTACCGAAAGTATTGGCACAGTTTGTATGGTGAGATGCAGCAAATGGAATTGCAAAAAATATTAGATTTAACGTGCGAAAAGAGGATGATGCAAACTATTGAGAATTTGGCTAGAAAACACGAACAAAAGTAAATTTAAAAAGAATTAACAATTTTCTTTTGTAAGCAAATAAAATAAAATTTATATTCTAAAAAATAGTATGTTAAAAGAAGAACGATCGAGGAAAGCCAAAGAAAAATCAAAAATCCGGGAAACCAATCGTCTGAGTGCTATATATGAAAAATTTGCCAGAAGGGATGAATATTTTTATAAATATTTGTTGGCAAAAAGAAACGAGAATTTGCAACGAAAGAGCAATATGAAGGCGAAAATGACGCGTATCAAGGAAAAACAAGACTTTGTAAAGCGAATGGAAAGATGTAGAGCATTGTCAATTCTTCAAAATCGCAAAGTGAAAGATCGCAGAAAGACGAAAGAAAAAGAAATGCAATTGGGAATTGCGAAAAAGAACAAGATTGCTTACATAAATGATAGGTAAGTATTTTGAAGTGGATGGTTAAAATGAGCTTTTAGAAATATTAAATTAAAGTGCATTTATAATAAATTACTTTTTAAATTTTTCACTTTCAATCATTTATTTATTTAAAACTTAAAGATAATAATCGCATGTTGAAATAAAAAGAAAAATTATTTTTGTGAATTACAAAATAAATGTTAAGCTTTATATCGGATACAAAATTCATTAAACTTAAGGTGTTTATTCTTTAGTTTTATTTTATAAGTGAAATTGTGTTTTCAGATGGAAAAGAAAAGAAGAAACTGAGAATGAAAATATCAAGAAAGAGTTACTATTGCAGCATAACGCTCAAAGAGAACGTGAAAAAAACATTGAAGAGTATAATAAAAAAATACAAAGAATAAGAAGTAAAAAAGTTAATTTTATTTATTAAATTTCATAAATTATTTTCCATTTATTAATAATTTTTTCAAAATTATCAAGATAAAATCAAAAACGATTCATCGAAAGAAAAGAAAAAAACAAATAAATCAAAAAAGAATCAATGAACTAAAATTGAAGAAAGTGCCTGCAGAGCTCCAGACAAAAGTCAATTATGAATATCATTCTTTTTAATTAAGCAAATGAAAATCTTTTTATTCTGACAAATTGAGGTAATTTTCAATTTCTAATCAATAAATTCCTTACAGAAAATTATAATGTCAAACTTTTGGTCTTATTATTGAAATGTTAAAAAAACTAAATTTGAATCAAAACTTAATTTTTGTTTTAATATATAATTTGGCAACTGATAAGTATATTAATATTACTTTTTTTTGTATTACAAACTCATGCAAAACCAAGTATTTCTATTCAGCTATTCAAAGTATTACCTCGATTGCTCTGTTAATAGCGGCACATAAAGCAAAATAACCGGATTGTCCATTGACCTTCCACCAATTGTTGTTAGCCCAGAAACTAAAGTTTAGAGTGTCCAACATGAAAATCCAATCTACTGAATTTGCATCTGGAACCTGGTGAGATCCGGAGAAATTGTCAGTACCCGCTGTACGGTCTTTTAGTCCTTCAAAAACCTGTAAATTAACAAAATTGTAAGTTTTATGAAACTAAATTCAATAAAACAAAAATAATCAATTAATTTATTTCCATGGAAATTTAATAATAAGTAGTAATAATAATTTTTCCAAATAAAAGTTTTTATTATTTTTGTCTCAACAAATTTTTAATAATTGAATATTTGAAACTTACCACTTTGGCAATTTTTTTCACTCCTTGTTCTTCAATAAGCACAGATTTTGCTAATCGAGAAATTAATTTTCCTGATTCTCTTGGCATTAAAGCCATGATTTCTAAAGTAATTTTTATATAATTAAAATCAACAATTTTACACGGAAAAAAAAAGCAGGTACACGTTCCTTGCTGGCAAGTAAATAATGCTTAAAAGTGCAATGTAACCGTTCTATTCCAATAAAACGTAACCGTTATGTTCTTGTCAAGTTCTCAGTGCCTGAAAAGCAAGTAATTATTGCCTGCTAAGGTAGACGGAACTGTTGCTCCCTCCCGCCAAGCAAACGATACTGTTTCCCGCGAAACAAACGATACTGTTTTTCGCGCAGCTCATTTTCGTTCACGTGTTTTGAATTTGCTCAGTTAAAGAAAAAAAATAATAATTTATTTATTGTTTATTAAAGTTTTAAAAACTTGTGCAAATCATGGAAGAGTTCTTCGACACTTACTCCTTTGATAATTTGAAGAAAACATTTGTTTGTAAGTATATAAATAATTATTTTAAAGTATTCTAACCTTAAAGTGATATAAATAAAATTTGTTTTTAAAATGATTTATGTAAATATATTGTATTTTTAAATATGAATATATAAAATGAACAATAAAAATTTAATTATTTACTTCAAATGAAAAAAATTTATATATTATTATAATAATTGTTAATCTTTCTGTGCTCAAATGTTTGTAATATAATGAATTTCTTTATTTTAATTTTTTTTCAAATTATAAATTATTAACTATAGAAAAAATGCTGAAAACAAAGCTTTTGTAAAAAATATTGTACCAAAAATAATTTTATTTTAAATATTTATAGCCAACGGTATTAAGAGCGATGAATTTTTTTCATTGGAATCTTCGAAAGTAATGCAAATAGTGCAAGAATATCCAGATGAAGCTTTTGATTTTGTCATGCATTTTAATTTTGAAAAACAACGTTTTATCGAAGCTAACATGCACAGAGAAAAAGAAGGCCACGAAACTCAAGAAAAGACATTCGACTCCAGAAACATCTACATCTCAACAAACACTTGAAACCCAAAAATCACATCCTATTAATAATTCCATTAATTATGAAAGAAATGATTTGTTTCATCTATTAATATCATCCTTAGCTGGTGAAACAATATTAGGGACATACAAGCATGAAATAAAGCTCGATAAAGATGAATTAGTTCATATAATAATTCTGGACGAATTAAGTAAAGATCGTATTAACTTCAAGTAATTTCATACTTCAAAATCTTATTGTATATACAAATAATCTTTTTTCATTTTTTTTATAGTAAGCTATTTATTGACAGATGAAAATTTAAATGATGATTTTCAAGAAAACGAACCAGACATTGCAATAGGTATACTGTTAAATACTGCAAAATACTGTTAAATGAGTAATTTTTTGGAAAAATTCATAAATATAATATAATCATTATATTATTTTTTAATTTTAATTAGCTGCAGAACTCAATTGTTTAGTTGATTCTAATCAAGAGCAGTATTCAAATAGTCAAATCATCAGCGCTTGGGAAAAATCTTATTCAGAAAGAAAATGTATGTTAGAGAACAAAAAAAAAGGCAAACTAATAACAGTGAAGGAATATATTAATAATTTTCGTTGTTTAAAACCACCCTTAGCAATCTTATTGGTGAGTATTATATATTGTCTATAAAAAATGATTATTTATTGATGTTAATTTATAGTTATTATTTAAAAATTATTAATTTATATATTTAGCATAATATGTAATACTTTGAATTTGATAATTTTACTTTATTTCAATAGTTGGAACAAGATTTTGTACATGCTCTGAAGGAGTTGCCAGAAGACAAAATTGGATTTAGGTCACAGACACCTTCGTGCTTTGAAGAAGAGTGGTCTAAGTTATCTCCAAAGATTGTCAAGGTCTGTTCAACAGCCAGGATAAAAGAAGTGAAGACATTTTATGAGACTCACAAAAAGTTGATTGAGAAAGGTACATTTGATGTTTGGAACAAATTTTATCAATATTTTCTTTCATTTTTTAAACAACAGTTAGTATTACTATATTTATTATTCCAAATATATTTCTTTTATTTCAGGAAACCACAACGAAGTATTATCTATGCTGCTTTTACCGTTGTATATAACACTTTCAAAACCTATAAAAAACAAGGATTCCACAAAAAAAGCTTTCACAAAAACGGAAATTTCAAATTCATTTATTTTACATGTGAAGGTAAGAAAACTGTAATGTATTTACTTTTTTATACAAAAGATAATATCAGTTTGTAATTTGAACAAATTCATTTTTTTCAGGAATTTGAAGATATCAATGCCGAGCAAGAAAAGGTGTTAACCTGCTTAGAATCTATTGAAGATTATTCATTACCGTTCTGTGTGATTCACGGAAATTTGGAAAATTTTCAATCGTATGTTGTATTTAACAAACAGCGATATTCATATGATAGTTTGTTAAAAGCCGTAGAATCATGCTACAAATGTTGAGTGTCTCTTCGCAAATTTCCTTATTTATGTGACCACGTTTGGTACTTTATTCAAAAAGCGGTTTATGGCAGAGCTTCTGAAAAGTCTGTTACAAGTGTCATTAAACTTTTCACTGAGGTTAACAAGGATAATACCGTAAAACAAAATTGAAAAATTGTTTTTAAAACACTTCAGTTTTAATCTAAAACTGTTTTCAAGCTCTTATTGATGTCGAAACTCGATTTCAGCAAATGTCTGATTTCCTTTATTTTTTTAATTTTTTTTAATTTTGTGATATTTAAATGTGTAAAGTATGTTATAATTTACACAGTTTTTTTTCTTTTTCGATAATTTGAGTATTAAATATAATTTAAGTTAATTTAAGTTACGTTTCGATAATTTAAGTTTATAAATTCACTAAAAAAGACTGGATCTAATTCAGTTTTTCAGACTTAAGCGGCTTATTACCATTCAGGTGAAATTAATATTTTAATATTCGAAAGTCAAATTAGTTCACCTCTTGTGATTGAAGGCTGTGTTTTTAAATAAGTCTTAATTAATAGATTATAAATATAACAAATATATTTTTTCTATATTAAAAATGGATTACTTTGTTTTCTTACAAGATATTCTAACATTTATTTTGTTGTTGTATGGTAACCCTTCGTTTCCGCGTCAAATTGTTCAAATAGTTGTTGAATATATTGACAATTTTATTCGAAATAGATTTCTTCCTTCTTTGAAGAAAGACATATTGGAGACACTTTCTAAGCAGGGGATTAAAGATGAATTTGTAATACGAAATGTGGAAAGATGTTTTAGTAATCATTCTAATTTATTTGATGCAGTATCAACCGAATACAAACGCTTTTCACTTTTAAAAAGAAAAGGATTATTGTTGGATTTTCAGATTTTTCCTATTGGCACGCATTTTGAACAAAAAATAGTGGATAATACTTTGCGATTAATTCCTGAAACTGATTATGGGGTTTATGTTCCTCTTCGGAAATCTCTTCAATTATTCTTGGAAATTCCTGGATTATTTGATGAAATTATTCAATATATGAAAGTATTATACGAAGAAGTTGATATTATTTCAAATGTAATTCAGGGAAATCTATGGAAAAACCTTCATTGTACGAATTTAGATCATGATATTGTTTTACCTTTATTTATATTCTACGATGATTTGGAAGTAGGAAATGAGCTAGGATCCCATGCTGGTGTGAACAAGTTTGGAGGTGTATATACATCGATTGCTTGCCTACCACCGCGACTCAAATGTCGATTAGATTGTATTTTGTTTACAATGTTAATACGCAGTGAAGATAAGAAGAATAGCAACAATAAAACAGTTTTTAAAAAGCTTATTGATGAGCTTAACTTTCTCGCGACTACTGGCATTATCATTAATGTAAATGGGATTAAACGCGTTGTAAAATTTCAATTAACTTTAATATTAGGTGATAATCAAGGCCTTAATAGTTTATTTGGATTTGTTGAATCATTCAAAGCTACATATTATTGCAGAATTTGTAAAACGTCTTCTAAAGATGCACATGAACAAACTATTGAATGCGAAAAATTATTAAGAACTATAGAAAATTACAATCAAGATTTAAAAGTAAATGATTTTCAAAATACGGGAATAAAAGAAGAGTGTGCTTTTAATAGAGTAAATAATTTTCATATTCTTCAAAACTTAAGTTTGGATATGATGCATGATATTTTAGAAGGTGTTTGCGTGTATGACTTTCAACAATTACTGCAAACGTTTATATTTGATAAAAATAATTTCAGTCTTCAAACTTTAAATAACAGGATCAAACATTTTGACTATGGTTCAACAGAATCATCCAATAAACCTCCTATAATTGGTTTCAAACCTAACAGTAGTAAACTTAATTGTAAGATGTCTGCATCAGAAATGCTACGTTTTTCTAGATTTTTTGGTTTAATGATCGGAGATTTAATACCAGAGCAGGATAAGCATTGGCAGTTGTATTTATATTTGAGACAAATCATCGATATAGTAACTTCTCCACGTGTAACTCAAACCGATATCAAAATTTTGAGAGAAAAAATTCATCTTCATAATCAACTGTACATGAAATTGTTTGGTCCACTAAAACCAAAGTTTCACAATTTGGTGCATTACCCGAAAGTCTTGCAAAATAATGGTCCTTGCATTCACTATTGGGCCATGAGAGGTGAGTCCTATCATCGAAATATAAAGGATAATTCACTCTCTAGTAGCTGTACAAGAAACTTGTTAGTTACCATTGCGATGAAGCAATTATTACAATTAGCTGAATTAATTAATTCTCTTCGATTTGAAAAAAAATATATATTTGGTCCATATGCTGACAACAGTTGTTCGATTTTGCAAAGGCATAAATATGTCAAAATTGATGGCACTTTGATAAAAATTGGCATGTTCTTTTTTATTGACATTAAAGACTTGGAGATTCAATTTGGTGAACTTGTAGAAATTGCTCAAGTAAGCGAAGAAATTTATTTAAAATTTAAAACATTGAATGTATTAACATTTGATGATCATGTTCATGCGTATATTGTTAATTATACGCATAAACAAAAAATTATTAGTTACAATCAGCTGCCAAATTTTCCTCCAGCTTTGTCCATAAAAAAGAATAACACACATTATCTTGCTCTGCGATATCAGTTGTAATATTGTTATATAATTATAGATAATAGATTCGTTTATAACATAATAAATGTATGTATTTCTCAATATTATGTTTTTATTTATACATCTTTAAATACTCATAGGAATGTTTTTATATATTTTAAATTTCTTATTTAATTTATAAATTAATATATTTAAATATACGCATTTTTTTGAACTAAATGTATATTTTTAATTAAAACAAAGTAATATAATTATTAAAATAATTAATTTTAAAAGCAGTTACAATTAGCATTAAAATTTTATTTATTATAAAATTATTTTTATGAAATGAAAAAAAATTGTATGCATTTAATAAATATTAAATTTACATATATATATATATTTAAATATATCATTTTTATCAATTAATATAAAATTGATAAATATATAAATGACAAAAATACAGTGAGTGGGCAGCTTTATAATAATAATAAACATGTGCTCATAAAAGCGGGCAATAATTACCTGCTGAATTTAAGCACTGATTGCTTAATATTCTAGGCACTCACTGCTCAGAAAATAAGCAACCGTTCAATGCCAGCGCCACAGAACAGTTGTATTCCACTATAGGCAACATGTGCCTGTTTTTTTTCCGTGTATTTATCTTATAAAAATAAAAATCTTTATATAAAAAAGATAGATTACTCAATTTTTGTAACTTAAATAAAATTTAAGATCACTAAATTGAAGATTTTTAAATATATATCTAATCATTCGTTCATCTTTTACCGACAACATATTTATTTTTCATTTCAATTACAACTTCAATTACAATTATATAAGTCGTCAACTAATTTTACAAATCTAAAAATTGCTCGTTTAAAATAGTTATATAATTCTTTTAAATATAAATCTTTTATTATATTATTTTGTTTTTTAGTTTAAAATACTTTGACAATTTTGTGTATTAAATTTAATACATTTTAATTAAATTTATTAATAGACACAAGTTAAAATTATTAATAATTACACTTTTGTTATAGATCTTTGAAAATGAAACCAAACATATTACCCACCACTACCCTCAAAAACATTGTGCACGGCACATCAAAGTTGAAGTCAAATACACCGCAAAAGGACCCAGAACAATTACCAAAATGGTCAGACAAATTTTTAAAAAAACTCAACCAAGACAACTATTTTCCCCAAAGACCAAAATCGGAGACAGAGGAACGAGCCATCATTTACAACTTCTTTCAATTCTACTTTGACGGCACTATCCCTGCAGGCACGTCAGTTTTGGACCTTTTTTTCAGCATCGTGATTCTTGTACCAACTGAAGATGGAAGCTCAGACATGTTTCCAAAATCCTATTACTCAAAAAAAAGTACCACCAAAGACCTAATATTTCAAATTCCAAATTACACAACGCCTAATCCTGTAACAAAATTCAAGGTCAACAAATTACCTCGAATTAAGTTTCCTCCAAGAGTAAACAATCCATGTTTGGATCAAAGATTCACCAAGTACAAGCACGCCGATCAAAAAAATTTTGTGAACGAAATTATGCAAGATTTTTTAAAAGTTGGTAAACCGTTTCTGAAAATTAAAAGAGCTGCTGGTTTTCTCGCCCTGACACTGCTTCGCAGTGTCATTAAAAACAAGATAAGTATGTACCATACTATGTCAAAGACCAAATTCCAGGAATCATTTTACAATTTCACTGGATTTAAAACTTATTGTGTTCCAAGTGACAAACCACTTGCTCGTTTAAGTAAAACAATGTATATAAAAAAGAGCGCAAATTATACAAAAAAGTTTCAACAAATGTTTACCAAAATTGTTTCATTGTACGTTCAGTTGGTGGACGAAAAAAGTTCAGAACTTCATTTCTTACGAGCAGCCATTCTTTGTCATTTTGAATACTTCGGCTTGGAAATTTTGCGATTTTATGAGAAAACAATGTCACTTTTTTCAACGGCAGCCCAGTTGTTCGTACACAAGAATATTCTGGAAAGTTTGACCAAATTTCCCTGCACTGTTGTGTCCTGGCAGAACATCAATAAATTCCTGAAAGATTACAAGACACAACCGATCAGCATCAGATGGTCCAGAATATTATGTTTGAAGTACTTTGAAGAGCTTGATTCGATGAACAACTTCGAACTCTGCGGCATGCTGAGCATTTTTGTAAACGTATACGATGGTTACAACGAAATCAAGGACAAGAGTCCGAAAGGAGCATTGAGAAGTAACTTTATGAAGGAAGAATATTTGAAGGACTATGTGAATTACCATAAAGAAGCTTTGTTGCAAGAAATGTACAGCAAAAGTAAGCTGTTGTCTGTGTATGCACAGACGCCTGAACACAAAATTTCGAAGTTTATTGTCAATCAGCCAGGATTCAGAAACGATAATGTTACGTTGAAAATAAAACAACTGGCAAGCTTCAAAATGCAAAAGACCAACACACACTGGGTAAACGACTGGGTGTTCTTCAAATTGGCCCAGATGGAAAGTGCAATTGTTTTTGGAAGAGCTTTGTATTTCAAACTTACAAATGGTAAAGGGGTTATGCAGATACAGCGATCCATAATAGTGAGGAGAAAATCAAAACCAAAAACAGAGTAAAATGTGACTTGAAAAAGGAACTTTTGGATCCTTTAGAACATTATTTCTTTTTTTATATACCGAAAGTATATATAATTGTATCTTTTTTCCTATTTAAAGTACATAGTATTGTTGGCTTTTGTATGTTTAGAAAATGTTGAATTGAAAATTTTATTTAATTATAAGAATTTTAAACGATTTGAAAATTAAACTTTTTCTGCTTATTTAAAGTATTTAGTATTGACGGATGGTGAAATTTTAATTATTACATTTCTAGGTTAATTTATGTTCCTTATAGTTCTATTTATAATTTAGTTAAGCTTAATTATTGCCAATTTTTCGGAACTTATTCGGTTTAAATAAAAACTATTATTTTACGTTTCGGAAATTTATTTTTCCTTCTTCAGAATCTAAAATGTTACAATTAT
>JABFPM010000679.1:0-25863 GCA_022817325.1 Idris sp. 1 HC-2018 | reverse complement strand
CATACAATTGAATTGTAATTGAATGTATTAGAATTATGGTTACTTAAATAAAACGATTGTTAATTAGTTTAACTTGAAATAAAAATATATATTCTTTATCTGACTCGACTAGCACAAGGAAGTTCTTTTCTCGACGAAATCAAACTAAGAAGTAAAGAATTGCTTGTTACCATGCAGCCTGGTAACACCATATCAATATAATTCTAAAGAAAAACCACTTGACTTATTTCTACAAATTATTGAGAAAAAAATATCATACTTAAAAGATAAATTAAAGTATAAATAAGAGTTGTCTATTTTCTAAACAGGAATTTTCAACTCGTGCTCTCCGAGTTGAAATATAATCTTAATTATATTATATTATATTATTATAGAAAACTTAGCCTACAATAATGTCTTTGTACTAATTTTGTCTTTATTCGAAATAAACCAACAAGTCCCCTAAAAAAAAAATCCATACCAAATCATTATTTTATAATATAAACCCAATTAACGTAATGGTATTATGTACACACATAACATAATTGTTTAGATGTGACGTAGATTTAAGATTAGATGCATCTGAATCAAGTATGAAACAAACGTTTCTGTTTGACGTTACTTCAGTGGTCGTTTCTTTTTGTTAGCCCTCAGCGTTCATTATAAAAAAGAAACCAGAGTCAGACACGACCTTGGATCATGCACGTTGATCGTTTGAATAGTTTTCTTTTCTTGCTTGTTTTTATTCATATTATTTCCGGATTAATTGTTTATTTTATTTTCACTTTTTAATTTTCGGCACACGTTCCGCGTGTGATCAATTTTACCACAATGATAGCACTTCACTTTGAACTTAAATGATCGTTTAAATTTTTTGTCATTACGTGTGTGTGCATATTCGCGATGTTGGGGACGCGAATTACATTTTTGTGTAAAATTGTTTTTCTTCGGCTTTGCTTTTTCGTTTTCTTTAATTTCCGCCCTTAAAACTTTTACACTCGTTTCATCTTTATGCTTTTTAATTTTAAATTCAATGTCATAAAGTTTTTTCTTTACATACGCAAATGTTGCATCGCACGGTAGCACAGTTTGCATCGCGAAAACCGGCATGTCAAAATTTCATCTAGTTTAACACTGGATGCGATCATCTCTCGAATGAGACTATCAAAATCATTAAAATGATCTTCTAAAGATGTATCACTTTTTATTTTATAAGCAGTTAGTTTTTCTTTAAAAGACATTTGCGTCGGGACACTTGTTTGCTCATAGCAGCTATCAAGTTCGTCGAAAATGTCTTTCGTTGTCGATGCACTACCCGCAATAGGAAGAAATGAATCATCTAAATATTCATTCGCTGTTCCTTTTGCAATCTTTTCTGTTCTTTTCCACTTTTTGTCCGGATTAGCGTGCACTGGCTCTTGTACAACTTTTATCACATTTAGTCCTGTTAAGAGCGCGACCATTCGAAACTTCCGAACATTATACTGTTTTCCGTTAAACTTCACAATGCTTCTCTTGTATTTATCCATGTTCAATTTTCACATAATAACTATAAAATTTTTTTTTTAATCATTTAGATAAATTACTGCGCAACCTGGGACCATAACCTATTAGGATTATGGCTACTTAAATAAAACGATTGTTAATTAGTTGAACTAGAAATAAAAATATATATTCTTTATCTGCCTCGACTAGCACAAGGAAGTTCTTTTCTCGACGAAATCAAACTAAGAAGTGAAGAATTGCTTGTTACGATACAGTCTGGTAACATCATATCAATATAATTCTAAAGAAAAATCACTTGACTTACTTCTACAAATTATTGAGAAAAAAATATACTTAGAAGATAAATTAAAGTAGAAATAAGAGTTGCCTAATTTCTAAACAGGATATCTCAACTTGTGCTCTCCGAGTTGAATTATAATCTTAAATATAATACAGAAAACTTAGCCTACAATAATGCCTTTGTACTAATTGGTTTTTGTCTTTTAAAATCGTTAATTAACTGAAAAAATGTATCAAATTTAGTAACGGAAATGATAATAACTACCATTAAATCTTAATATTAAAAAAAATCGATAATTCTTGTTTTGGATTTATAAAATCAATTTCAAAACAATTTTTAAAGAATGTATTAAAACTTATTTTATATTTATTTATTTTTTGAGAAATAATAAGTAATTAATTTTGTAACATGTAATGCGTTAATTATTTCAATATAATGAGATAATTAAAGTAAAAAAATATCACAATACTTGCATGTTGCAGGTACTGTATTTAATTATATATTATCATTCGGTCCTTAATTTGCGTACTGTACACAAAGAAAATTTTTTCCGGTAAAAGAAGTATCGACAAATTAACTTCGCGAATTATGTATTGTATAAATATTGTAATTAGTGGATTGTAAGAGTATTTTCACGCAAATATGACTCCAGCTTTATCTTTTTGTTCAATGGGTTCATCTTTTTGTCATGTAATTTTCTACTTAAATTTATTTTTCTCCATATATTTTACATGAATTGAAATGAGTAACACATTTTAATTACGTTTGATTAAAACTGCAATTTTATATTATATATTCAGTAATCATGTTTAATTTTAACTCTTAATATTTTATCTATAATCATTTATTGCAAAATAAAGATGATAACAAAATGTTTTTGCTGAATACAATGTTCAATTTATATGTGTTATGTATCTTATTTTAAAAATACAAAATTATTCAACAACAAAAAAATTAAATTATTAGCTAAGCAATTGCAATAAGAAAATTAAAACCTAACAAACAATACAGTTTGCAACTTTATTGTTACACCCGGGATTAATTCAAAGCTAACTTCGTATTTAAATTAAGCTTCACGGAACGAGGCTTTTGCCGCGGCACATTTGTATAATAAATGCGCGTTGTTTTTGGCGCGGTGAAGAAGCAATTTCGAGACCACCCGATGCATACTGCTTTGAAGAGGAAATGCTTTCTTTGAACTGGTTTCTAAGTGCTCTGTCGCGTATAAGAAACGTGTTGGTAAGCGCGATTCGGGTGACAAGAGCCGACTCAATCTCAAGCGAAGCACGACTCAAAAGCATATGTGCCATAACATACGACGAAAAAGTTGCGTGAATCCTTTCGCAGGATTTTATTTGCATCATGCAATTTCACGGCGGTTCTCTGAAATGTTTTCAAATGAGCTTGAACGTGATACGCCACTTGACGACATCAAATTTTGCTGTAAAATCAAATTGTCGATTATATTGAAATTTAATCGAAATAATTGATTAACGTTTCTCAGAATATTTCTTCAGAAGTAAATTGTTTATGCAGATGTGGCTTGAATAATTATTGAAAAGACAACATATTTTTAGTTCAAGTTAATATTAATTTTTGCAATAAGAAGAAAGTTAAGTATTAATTTCTGTGATCGATGAACGTATTTAATTACGTTCTAATTACTCGCCACTCAATTTTGTAAGAATGACACCGTTAATGAATTATCTCCTCTGCTTCAGCTTAAAGTTAATAATCGTATTTAATTAAAAGACATGTTCAACCGATCCTTCTGAATTTAGTGACACAAATCTATTTTTAACCGCAAACACAACTGCATTAGTGTATAGAATTGATATTCGACATACAATCATATTATAGTTACCGAAGATCAATCAGTATCAAAAAGCTATTAAGTCAAGGTATTAGATTTTCATTTTCTGCTGTATAATTTTCAAGACTCCTTCACGTTAATTTATATCGACATGACAGCTGCAAAAACTCTCGCGATTCAATTTATTAGATGTATGCTATACACAAAATAACACAAATTATGGGCGGTGATTTAAAAATTATAAAATATAAATCAGTTTCAATTTTCAGCATAATATGCGTAACGAAGAGATTTTTTTCTTTTTAGTTAAATTTTTATTAATACAAAAAATATTGAAACAGAACCGTAAATTTAATTAAAATCTTCCCTCATAGAAAAACAAGATCAAAGGATTTGGAAAAAGTACTTTAAAATAATTTTTGGAAATTTCTTCAATACTTTTTTTAACTTTTTTTACTTAATAGAATTCAAATTTGTGTCCCTTTTAAATGATTCATTTCTACACATTTTTTCACGGTACAAAAATATACATAAGTCACAATGAAATTGCATAAATCGATAATTATTTTGACCGGAGTTTATTTCGATTATATAGGACGAATTTGTTTTTTTATTCTACGATCCATTCCAAGTTTGTTTCATGTTATAATATAATATTATAAATAATATTTGCATCAGTTATTAATAACCGTCATTATAATGGAAAAAACCACAATAATCTGTAAACACCGGGCCACAAATGGCCCCAACCCCGACGCAATTCGGATAATAACTGGAGGAGGGTACCAAAGTGGCGACTATACAAAATGCGGTCACGAAGACACCAGTGAATCGTTAAAAATAAATCAAGTCACATTAACACTTCTGTTCGGACCTATTTGTTTAGCCGTCATTACGTCGATACCTATCGAACGTGATAATGCTCCAGAAGTGGGGCCGATGAGGCACCATCTGCCATGAACGAGGGGCGCATCACTCAACCGCACAGTTGATATCTGCGTTCTTTTCTTATTTAGATGTGGTAACATGGCAAATGATATATCGCCGCTATGAAATGACCAGAAATAGCCGGGAGGGAGAAGGCCCAGTCAAATCGAGCGTGGCGCAAACGACGACTAAACGCAGGGGTGACTACTCGGCCAAGGCTATTTTGAATTCATAAACCGTATCGGGGGAGGCATTTCGCGAGATATTGTGTGCGGTCGCGGTAACGATCCTCGACGAATAATGAGCGGGGAAACGTATCCGCACTTGTGCGAACGAGCTGTTAAATGACGGTATTGCGTTCCGCGCACGATCTTTCCCTTTTGCCACATGGCACATAACCGCGGAGACATGATTCATTTCATACGTGATGCGGCACGAATCCTCTCGGTCCATAAACTCCAAATGTGCTGTCATTGTCATCGAATCCAAGGGCTATTATAATTTTGCACTGCGTTTCCGACATTCATTTGTTTTTCTGCAGATACCTTCAAAAGAGAAATTACATGTGATTATTGTTCATATTTTTATTTTCTTATTCTGTTTTTCTTAATAATGTGAAATCAATACTGTAATTTTGAGGAAAAAAAACAGTTAAGCAGCAACAATTTTTTATTGAGTTTTGTTTTACAGATAAAATAAGTCAATTTTTTGGTGTAATATTATGCAACTTTTTCCGTATTTTAAAATGTCAGGAACAATTATTCAAACAAACATTTACATAAAAAAGTCAACTTTAGCTTGTTGGGTAATCCTTAAAATGACAGCATAAATATAAAAGGGTGTTTAAATATGTTTTAACCATTTACTTTTTGTCTTGAATTAAATTAATTCCATTAAATTATTTTTTTTCAAACATATTATGTTCTTTAAGTCATACAATTTTTAAATTCTAATAAACATTATATTGTATGCAGACATGTAAAAAATAAACATATTTTTTCTATTAAATTACAATGTTTCTTCAGTGAAATTACACATTTTGCTTTAAATAGCAAACCTACTACTGCTATCATGTATTTGCAGTATTAGGACTGTTATTTTATCGCAATTTTATAAAGATGAATAACAGTTATAATTATATTATATATCATATTTCAAACTTTATTGATCACGTAAAGAAGAAAAAACACATAATGTAATGATAATTATTTGACATCTTTTCAACTGTTAATTTGTTCTGTTTGATGAAAATAGATTACATGTGATAAATTTTAATTGGAACGATTTAATTTAATTGAAAATAACTTAAGTTAATTAAAATTAAGCAGATCTTTGATCAGATTTAATTAGAAGTAAATGAAATCAATTGCAAGATCTGGTTCTATTTCAAAAAGTTTAATAAATATGCCAAGTCAAGGCAAACCCAAAAATATCACATTTGTTGGTATACTTTTTTTACGATAAATATAGATTACATTTTTTTTAAATTGTTACAACATTGAAGTTCATTTTGTATGCTATTTGCCTAAAATATTTGTACTCTGTTATCCTAATGCGTTCACTTATTCAGAAATATTCCAATAAATCTGATCTGGTATTTTGCTTATTATTTCTGACATCAAAGAAATAGAACATTCAGTATTTACTGACAAGTTATGTCATTTCTTCAAACAATAGAGTCAGCTGAAAATGCTTTTTCTATCAGTCATTGACATTTCGCAATTCTTTTGAATAATCTATGTCAATTACGCATTGACAGAAATCACAGCCCGTTTTTAACAAACAAGACCGTTTATACGTGTTCACGTCGGCTAATTGGTAGCAAAAAATTCTTTTTCTTTTGTTCTACGGAAGCTTTTGTTTGTGGGATAAAAATTTGGGTAATTAGTAAATGCCTCATGCAAAGACGTGAATACTTATAATAGAACAACATTTCCCTTCCCTATTTTCTTGAGTACTACTGGGCATTGTCCCACTTTTCAATTTCTCTGACCTTTCCAATTTGATTCATACATTTCATTGTGATTTGTGTTTGTCGAGAAAGAAATGAAAAAGCAGAAAATGCACGAAGTTGAATTACCTTTTAGACATTTTTTACTATAAACACCATGCTACTATATATTTGTTTGAATTATAAAGATAAAAAGACAAAATAATACGAGTTTTCTTGTTGAGCTATTTAGAGGATTTCTCAATTAATATTTTTTGCCGTAGAAAATTCTTCTAACAGTACTCTAAAGTGCTCTTAAATCTCAACAGTTACTGTTACGGTTGGTGGAATTTCTTTAATGATTAGATGACATTCAATTAAGTTTTTAGAGACACCACGAATTACAATTAAAAGTCTTCGACAGTAGAGTGAAGGGTATTTAAACTGACAAATGGAAGTTAGATTTATTGGGGAATAACTTCTCATCGATTTTTAAGCAAATTAAAACTTTTTATTTTTTACAGAGTCGTAGAATTTTGTGTTTTGCAAATTAAAGGTACGAGAATTATTAATTTATTTTAATTAACGTTTACATGAAAAAAAATATTCAACAAATATGTTAATTAAATTTAATTGCCTGACTATGAATTTTGTTATTTATGAATAAAAAATACTTTTTATGTAATAAATTTACGAGAGTTTTCATTTTTTTCGTAATTAATATTTACTGAACAACTTTTTTTGGGGGTAACATAATAACTTAATTTTCGATTAAAGTAATCAGAACTGGATATCATGAAAATTAAGTGTACAAGTTTTTTTTATTTGTCAGTTTAACATGTTTATTAACTAATTTATTTGCATGACAACAATTGAATTAACACTCCATTTTTATGATCCATAATTTTAAAATAAAACATTAATAAACGTTTATTGAAACTTTTTTGTAAAATAACATTTAACGTTGAAAAACCTTTTTTTACTTTTTTTCGTTCAATAAATACAATTCATGAAATGTACTTTATCGATTATTCAAGTAATTATAATATATCTGCTGATGATTATTTTTAAAAAAATGTTTTATTTTTTATTGAATAAGAAAAAAAAACAAACAAACTTTTTCAGTAATCGAATACACATTGCACATTTTAAACACGTACTTTCTCGATAAATAAAAAACTTGCTTTTTTTTCTTCCATTCAATAAACTTTTTTCAAGTTAATTACTAAAACTAGAAAATTGGTACAATTAATTTCTTTTTTAGATAAGAAAAACGTCGCTTTCTTGAAATAAACAGCAAATAAAAAGAGTGCGATTTCAAGATAAACCTACTCACTTTGGTACAAGTGTCAATTTTATATTTGAAACTTTCTCTGCAACAAGATTACATTATTTTATTAAACTGGTCTGAACAATGTCAGCGGCAATGAAAGTCACTGATAAAAGTGAAAAAAAAAGAAAAACATCAAGCAAATATCCAGGCGAAGGGGAGAAAAAATGATTGCACGGAATAATTAGTGAAAGTAAAACTGATCTCTTCAGCACTGTGAGTTAGATATCAATTAATGAACAGACCCAACGAGTTTTTACAAGTCACTTATTCACGCGTTACAGTCGTTTTATTGGTGAAAGTTGCACGCACGTAATGACTATATTACTTGGTGACGAATAACTGAGTCAGTGTGACGTAACACAAAGTAATGGTGTCTTTTTAATTATTATTCGCCAAAGAGAAAACTGCCTGTGCATCGCGCACAGTCAAATAGTGCCGCGAATAAGAACCGGTTCATATTGTAATAAGCACACAAATAACTCTTGCTCGAGAAGCCGGGACAAAAAGTCCCATTATCTTACATTTCTGGGCAATAAAATTACACCGAAAGTTTCACGCCGGACACCAAGTAGATAGTTATACGTACAATTTACGAGGCCACAAAAAGCCGGCCAAAGAATGACGGGGACGAAAAAAGGAGCAAGAAAAGGTAACGTGGAGAGAGAGAGAGAAAATACAAAAAGAAAAAAATATGCGCAGGACAGAAAGAGAGTGAAAAATCGTGTGCGAGGTTTCAGTCGCTCGTTTTCACTTTTTGCCTTTTGATTCGATAAAGAAATGATTATACCAGCCGACAAACAAACGGTGAAAATCTAATAACTGCGGTGAAATGGACATTTTTAGTCTTGTTAATTACGACTTTAACACGAAATGGATATTTTTTATTATATGCGGCAGAAATAATATTTTTTTGTTTTCCAAAATTTATTGTACTGTGTTTTTGTTCTTACAGTTAATTACTTGTGTAATTAAGTTCAGTTAATAAAAAGACCATTTGAAATGTAATTTGTACAAAAAATAGAGAGTCTCTTGAAAATGATGTATGAATAAGAAAAAAAGTGTATCTCTGTGCGCGGAATGATCACAAATTTATGGGACAGGTGAGAATCATGCGTCGAGTTTTTTGTGCAATCAAGAGGCCATAATATTTGCGTCGTGTGTTCATGCAAAATCAGCTCATATAAATGATTAACACTTAATTAAAATGTAAGAACTATTTAATTGCAATATCAATGGTAATAAACAAAGATACGACAAAACAAAGCAATATATAAGGCATCACAACATCCCGCAGGCAAATGTACAAATCAATAGTTACACATTAGTTAAAAAGATATATTTTTAACGAATTTAAAGTGATACCCTCGGTGAAACCCAACGAATCCTTTTAATGTCCTTGATCAATCGTCACGTTGCGCAATTTTTTACGTCACACTTTATGTAATTACAAACATATTGGCATAATTACGCGAAGGCATAATAAAGTCCTTCGAAACTTGCGCAAAAGTTGCAAATTGTTTTGATACATTTTGTGCTGTGTGAAATTTACTGCTTGCTGCAAAATTGAGGAAACGTAATTTTCAATAAATAATCAGTCAAAAAAAAAAAGAAATAAGTTGTTTCAAGCGCAGCTGTGTGCTTGTAAGAGAGAAATTTGATAATGAGACTTTGAGTGAAATTATTTTCGCTTAATGACGCGCTGATCCAGATACACTTGTGTCGATAAATTTGGCAGGTTAAAAATGTCTGATTCCTGTTACGTCACAAAATAAATCGACATTTCTTTTACTCGTATAACGTTCGGCTTAATGAAAATATATGATGTATTCAAATTTTTTTGGGGAAAATAATCTTTTTTAAGTAAACACTAAAAGCATGAAAAATAAAATTTAAAATGAAAATTTATCTTAAATGCGGATTACATTAGAGTATATAACTATTTTGTCGCAGTGATCTTCATTAATCCTTTTATATACATGTTGCTGAACAATGCTTTTGCTATGTATACAAGAGTCATTAAGGGATGTAGACATGTTAAGCTATCGCACAAGGAAGTATACGTGTTCACATAAAGATGAAATAATTCTTGAAAATTTTGATCTTTCAAATTTCATTAATTTTTTATTTTACGCATATTTCAATTAAAATCACAATTAAAATTAAAAATTCATACACTACAAGTAACCTACATTTTTATCTTTGTGCTTGAAATTATTTAATTTATTTACACTTTCATAAAGTGTCTGAGCACACAAATGTCTTTTTTTGTCACAAATTTTATTCTTTTGATCTTGCGCATGTATATTTACATTTCTTTTTACAAAGACGATACTCATTATCTTATTAATTTTGCGTTCTCACTTAAATGCAATGTTTTTTTTCCTGTCGTACTTGAGTGTGACTATTTGGCACAACGTAATTCAAAATACACAGTCAAAGATAAAGCGCAACAAACTAGCTGTGCAAAAATTAATTAATAAATTTGTAGACAAACGCCGCAGAATGAAAATTTATTATAACTACTTGAGACTCCACTTTTGCAAGGAAAAATTCGTCGCAAGATAAGATAAATGAGAGCGTCGCTCAGCCCGGCTGAAACTCTGTCGGCTTTTCCAAGGAGGGGAAGAAGGGATGAAATGATCCTGATAAATGAGCGGGATGGAAGTCTGCGGATTTGTGCAGCCAAGGCAAACCGCAGCAACGAAAACGCACCGCGGCACGCGGCTATTTAGATCGCGCATGCGGCGCATACAGTTATACGTAATTGAAATTCAGACCCCGCGGATTAGTAGGCTTGAACTCTCGCGCACGCAAAACTGCAGTGCGCGCCGCAATGTGAAAGTATTTACTGGCTAAAGCTTTGTTAAGCTTCGCGAAAAGTACGACAGTAACATTACAAATTATTAAACTGTGCCTTGATTTAAGTTCATTTAAATCCGCGCAGATTTTGTCTCAGCATAAAATAGCCGTAAATTAATTTAAACACGTGATCTTATGTGGAGTGTGCGTTCAGAGTTAATTATGAGCTTCGCTTTTAACATTAAAAACTGAAGAAAAAAGAAAAAAAACGCGCACTGACCATTTGAGTCAAGTAAAATGATGATAATAAGGATAAGACCACTCTTTTTTTTTATTCCGCTTAATGCAAATCTGTGTGTTTAATTGCCGGCCGTTTTGACGCAAAAATAATGGCTGAGATTTCTTGAAAGATTGCGCTGAAATTTGCTATCAAATTCACAAGAAAAGTATTTTAATTTTGAGAAGAAAAAAAACAGTGTATATTTTCCAGCACAGGGTAATATCGTTTGAGCTCTAACAATTATTTTATTGACTTAGATGGTCGTCTTTTTTATCATGCCATTTAAGAATCGATTTTTATTATCTCACTATTAGGTGCTGTATAAAAATCATAAACTTGGAAGACTTATATTGAACGCGAAGCTCGCGTGGGTGAAAATTCTTTAAAAAAAAAACAAAAAAAAAACAAAAAACCAAGCACGATGATTTATTTAACCAACTAAGACGTTATATTAAAAAATATCTTGGAAGATTCACTTTTGGCACGAGCCTTCAAAATTTGCTAGACTTTGATTTACGGGAAATGGGGCCAGATTTATGATTTTCACTTGCTTTTTCGAATGGCCCATAAAGCCTTTAGATTACATTATAAATCGGTGACAATGGACAAGACATGTGACAGTTAAACGTTTAACAACATATCGACGTATACTCGTCTCACACATAATTCACACAAACTATAACAAAATTTCAACGAATATTTCATATTTTATGTATTACCCCACTACGTGCTACATAAAATTTCAAGATAACATTTTTTTTTCAGCCCATTAGCTTCACCATTAACTAAACGGCTTTTTACGTAAAGTAGCAAGTTCTTTTTTATTAAACTGAAAAAGAAATTATAAAGAAAAAAATATTAATAAAAAAATATTGAAGAATTAAAATCTTGTAAATTAATTTATTTTGTTTTTCCTCAAAGTACCTGCATTTTATCTACCAGAAACTTGACCTTTAAATTAAAAAAAAGAAAAAATCTGAAGATCCTTCAGCAAATTCATCTTGACCCATTAACATTAATGAAATGACTCAAGCCTCGTCGATTGGATCGTCGCCAAAGTGGCCTAAACTGACTGAAAGTCACGCGAACCCGCGGCAGTTGCGATAAAAACATAATTCAGAAGTGTATCATGTATTCCCATCCATAGTCGCATTTATCTTACAAAGTAGTCGGTAAATCTAAATTACTCAAGTTTTCTGTCTCGATGTGGTAGCAACGTGGTGGCTGGGGGCGCAAATCGAGGTGAGCCCCTCCCCAACTTAAATAAGAGTTAGAGCAGCAGCAGCAGCAGCAGCAGCAGCAGCAGCAGCCCGAGAAGATAAAAAGGAAGACGAGAGCGTTATGTAGAGCGCGGCCTAGGCAAGCGACGCGGAGGCAGCGCGCGCTCGGAATTTCAATAGAGCAGCAATGAGAAACCGGTTTCTTGTGAGGTGAGGCGCGGTCCGGGTGCCACGAGCGGCACCATCGTATTCAGAACGGTAACCAGTTCGCTAGCACACATACATACCCTCTGCACCTGCGTGTGTACGTATACACAGCAGGCTGAGTTGTGTGCGCACGCTCACATCCATGCCAAGTTCGCACGACTTCTTCACACCTTCGATTAATTAAAAGAGGCCTGGGTTGGGCGCCATCGCTTTTTGTCCCTCGCTTTTCTCTTCTTTTCGAGGGGGATTTGCATTTGCCATAACTCGATATGTGGATTAGGAAGATATTAGATGTATAAAATGTTAGGGAGATACGTGTGTCGGCATAATTTGTGTCTTTTGTGCATTTTTAATGACTACTTTGGAGGGTTATTAGAATTGAATTATTAGAATTTTATGGTAAAATTTTTCCTTTTTATAAGTGGGAGGAGAATATTTTTCGATGTCATATTATGTTGGAGCTGAACTCAGTCATGAAAATATGTAGTTCAAACTCGGATCTGATATTGAGTTTAATGAAAGGAGATGCAATCATGTGGAAGTGTAACTTATTTCCAATCAGTTTTCCAATTTGTTCTTAATATCCAGTTAGACATTACAAAAGACAGAAAAGGTCATGGCTTTGGCAAATAAGTTTACGTCATGATCAAGAACAAACTCAGGATTTCGATTTTTCATAGATGATATCTTAATTAGAAGTTTTTAGCTAATGCTCTTATCAATATTTGAAGGAAGACAGAAATGAGGCTGTTTATCATGAAATGCAGCGGACAGAAATGAGAACACGTTGATAAAACATTCAGTAAATTTCAATCATTTTCCACGTAAGGTCAGAATTTTTTATTAGCATGTGAAAATGAAATTCCGCTCTTTTTCTTCGTATTAAATTTTGTCCATAAGTGAGAGAATTGCACTCGAGGAATATAATAAAGGTATTAAAGTTCATATTATTGAATTCGAATAATTAATCTCTTTTTTTGGCTCATACATTAATATCCAGAGCTCCATATAGTATCAAAAAAAAAAATTATCAATGAATTTTTAATAGTGAAAAGGATATTAGCGTGATGTAGCGAATGGGCGTATTCAAATGGAATTGAACTCGATTAGATATCAATTTAAATAGTTAATTAACGATGCTGCTTTTTTTTTCTTTTATTCTGTTTCGCTTTATTAACACCGTTCTTCTTGGATTAAGTGTTATTTTATGCAGACTGGGGAATAGATTTTGCGAGTGGGAAAAACGGTTATGAAAATCTCCGCCTACCGAGCGGACATCTAGCGCATGACCCATTTTGCATGCCAGAAGTGAATGCGTCTTAAACGTAATAAGACACGCAGGCATTTTTTCCCCTCAATATCACACGACGGGAAACGGCAAATAGCAAACAATGGCGCTAAAATAAAACAAAATTGCCACACTTTGTGGATATAAAAAAGGTGATGAAAAAAAGAGGAACATTTGAGTGCAGTTATCAGCCTGAGGGGATTTCACAGACATATTTTTTTCACCACGATGATTCAATGATATTTTTCAATGACTTAACGACCGGCAATTTTGCGATCACGTGTACTTGCAACAACAATAATTTCATCTAACGGTTACAGAGTTGTGATTTAATTTATAATTAAGTTACACTTAAGTGCACCAAAACACCTGACGGATTAGGTTGTATAAATTTTTACGTTACGGCCAATTGCCAGCCGGGCCAACCTCGAAGGTTATATCTGACTCTACTTATCTGGCGATAAGTAGAGCGGAACCTCCGCGATGACAAAAAAGTGCAAGTTAATTTCGCAAATAACTGCGAAAAGTCCCCTATCACAATCAAACACACACTCTTTGTCCGACAGTTCAGATGTGTGTCATTAATCTTTGTACCTGGAGGAATGACAAACACAAATTATTTTTGTGCGATAACATTCCACTTGGAAAATATATTGTTCTCTGTCATTGATGTTGATGAAATTTTTTGGGTTTTCTTTGTTAGATTTGTGGTTTTCTTTGTTTGTGGTGTAATTTTAAGAATGTAGCTACAATTCGGTGTAGGTTTAGAAAGAATTGGATTTCAGTTAGCTTGTTTATCAGATTCAAGTGCTTGAGCAAGCATTTCCAGACTTCCGCAGGCGAAGTTTGTTTGAGTGAGTTTTACGGATCAAGATAAAATTTAGATGCCATCAAATTCTGTTATATTTCTTCATTGATCAGTTCTGTTTCGTGAAATTAGAGCTGAGTAATAAATCTAAATTCACTGATTGAATAATTCGCCTTTAGCTGTACATTGTTTAAATTTATAAACGTGTATTGTTCTAGGTGAAATGAAATAAATACACTTTCTATATTGCTAATAGATATAAATGTTACGAAAAGGAAATCGGCTATTAGAATAAAATGAGTATACCCATTTCATGTAAAATTCTTTTTTTCCCTTGTTAAATTTTAAATTAGCTAAGCCAAGCTGAAGATGAAGAAAAAAGTTAAAACAGTTTATAAATAAAGTATTACAGAGTTATCTTCAGCTCAATATTAAATTTCACATATGACTATAATAATCTTATTTCTCATATGTTGACAAAGTTTTTGGGTTCGTTCATTTTTACTACTGCTAATCTTCACCTCTTATTACTCCATAAAACTTTATCAACGTTAAATAATGATAAAAGTATACTTTAAAAATACATTATTCAAAAAAAACTTCATAAAACTCGTCTTTTTAAAAAATCCAAAAATTGTTCTTTTAATTTTAATGAAACTCATTTAGATGCAATTAATTAAATGAACAAACTCAGATTAGTATTTGAGCCATCGAAAGCGGTACTTCATGCAAGACCAAATTAGTCCAACTAGTCTCTCGACCAGATTCTCTTAGACGATAATTCTATCAAAAACAATCCATTACAACATTGGCCATTACGAGCCAACCCGAATTGAACTTATTCAACTGCGATTAAACGTAATTAGTCGAAGCATATAGCTGCGAGTCGATAAAGTGCGGCGATACAATTTGCCGAGGCACATTAAATATGAAATCTTAAACGTCTCCAAAATTATGTCTCTCTCGGAGCTCTGAAATTAGTTCGGGCGTATAACGAGCGCGCAAACTTTGTTTGATTTGCATAACCAATTTCGATGACATTAGCGAACAATATGTTCGCACAATTTCTAACGATTTCGTTTTCGCTTAAGACCTCGAGTGCTTAATATGCAACTGGTATCTTCCAGTTTGGTGCGTTAATATAGGACGACGATCCCCCTGGTCGATTGCGCATTCGAGGTGTCGATAAGCTTTTTAAATTTTCCCAGGAGAATATTGCACCGCGGCAGCTGTGCTCGTTGCTTATTACGCGCACGTGTATATATGGATAATCACTGTTTTGTGTCTGTGTGGATCATAAAGCTCAACGGGACGTATTCCCAAAAGACACGAGATTAAGCATCCAATTTTTGTATATATATACCTATATATAAATCCAATTCAAACAAAAAAATTCTCGTCTCCCTTTTACGCAAGAAAAAATTCCACTAATTTTCCGTTCAAATGCAATAACTTTTTAACGAGGGTCCGGCTTTTTGTTTGCTTTACGCCTGATGAAGACGTTTTTTGGCTTATGAAAAAGTCGATCGTCGATTAGCCGAAATTGCGGACCAAGTAGATTGCCCGAGATATGACTGTATTAACGTAATGCGCGTTGTATTATCGGAAGCAATTTAAAATGTAATTTTTACATTGTTTGGTGTGGAAAGAAAAAAAAAATAATGCCCTTTTGGTTTCTCGCATTCTTTTGTTGTTATTATTATTTTTTGGACAGGATGAAATCTTGAAGTTGCTACACTTTTTGCGATCGAAAGGGACAGATATTCAGCGCTTCCTCTCTCATTACCGTGACGATATCATTAATCTCGGCTGGCGGTTTTGTTGCCGAATGGGTGTACGTTACTCTCCGCGAGGAAACTATATCGATTGGAATGCGCCGACTAATGACTCATCTTGTTTGTATAAAACCGTCGCAGTGTGCCTCATCGACGATGGTAACGAGTGCGCTGTAAACGCAAACTGCATTTCCGACTTAGCAATTGTACCGCTACTATTTTCGTGACACCGCTCTGCTACCAACGATGTCGCATGTTTATTTATGCCTCGGCGTAATTACTTTGTAACGATTACTTATGATAATTCATACGCGGCCGGCTACTCTTTATCTGCAGAGAAAAACTTTTTCAAGCTGCTGTCTAATGAAGATGTCGAGACCGACGATTAATTAAATTGTAATGTTTTTAAATTTGTTATAAACAGTATGGGGATGGCTTGTTTAATTGAATATAACTTAAACAATCGACATTTATATCGCTTTGATACTGGTCAACTTTGGTGAAATCAAATTTAAAAAAACGAAGGCTGCCATAGTTATAAAATTAATTAAATATACGAATGATTCTTTGATAATAAAAATAAATGTTGACATTGAAAAAAGCTGTATGTAGCTCTACAAAAATATTTATTAAATCAATTTTTCTATCTTTTGTTAGAAACCCTCGTTTTTAGCAAAATATTGAAAGATATTTTATTTTGACGTTTTAATAATAAAATTAACAATTAATTAAATGTAAAAATATATAAATGGTTGAAAACAATATATATTTTTAGTAAAATACCCTTACAAGTAATTATTAATTCACTTTATAAAGGTGCTGTCGATCATTGATGCCTGTGTTGTATTTGTATAAATACTGAAAAATGTACTATTTATTCATTTTTAAATATATTTTAATTATACAATACCGATTTCCTTTTAAATTCTGCGTCTTTTGTATATAATTATGTATTTAAAGATGTCACAATAATAGAGATTTCCAAAAATGCAAAAAATTCTTAATCTGACTGATAAGTGTATCTACCTTATATTGCTTTCCAATTTAGATTTTGTGATGAAAACTTGTGTATCTTAAGAAAACTTTAGAACAGTACAAACATATGTCGACCTCTCCGAGTAGCTATAACGTATCTGCACGAATCAAGTCAAGACTGCCGTATCTGCTGGGACCAATTCCATAATATCGTATCTGAAAAATCATGTTTCAAAGAAAACTTACTTTAACCCAATTTTTAGTCATTTCAGTTTCATTTTTGTTTCAAATAAACTTCGATAATGTCTTTGGATAAATATAAATGAAATAAAACGCAAAATAAAACTATATTAACATGACTAAAAATTAGCTTCTATTAAGTCTTTTTAAAAACCTAATTTAAGACATTTTTGACTTGGCCAGTGCAAAAACTTCAAAGCGGTACGGAAATGTCGATGTTAAAATTATACATGTATATTTAAATTTAATTCAGATAAAACTGATTATGAAAAAACAAAGATAAATATATTAAATTTTCAATATATTAATTCTCGTAGTATAAATAAATATTGTATGATTAAATTATCTTTGAACAGAATTGATTGAACCATTTATCCGATAATTTGTATTAATTATTAAAATACTCTGACAAAATGTATATTTCGAATTTTATTTTAAATTTAATTAAACGTATAAAACATGAATTTAAAAAAAAGTGCGGCCAACTTTGAATTAGACAAGAATTTATATTCAATTTAAAAGTTGATCATCAATAAATTGCGGCACATCAATTAGTCAAACTTTAAGTGTCAACCGGTTTCAGTTAACTGTGACACCTTCATCCTTCTTCGATAGCATTTAAATACATTAATAATTATCAAGTTGCAATGACAAATGTATTTAAGCGAATGCGGAGTACTAATTTCTCGTTGCAACTGCCAAGTTTCCGCGAGCAAAATGTTTATTCGCAAACTAACAAAGAATACACGGCGGCACCACTTTGACAGCAGCCAAAGTATTCAAATTGCAAATTGTCTTGATATTAAGTAATCGCATATAGTAATCGAATGCACAGTTTCTACAAGCCAATTGAGTTGAGCAACATCTCGGCTCCGTAATCGGTATACAGATCGCAGTTTGATGCTACAGTTACATCTCTCTTATCAAATTATCAAAGTCGTCGGAATCCACAATTCACTCGTGCACAGTTGGAATAGTTGCTTACGCTAATGTTGTCGACTGACTCTACCCAGTATAACTCTCCTCGGAGTAGAGTTCTTGTCTTTGAATTGATTTTGCCGGCATCTGTTTATGGTTACGGCAGTTTCTCGAATCAGTTTAATTATCTCCCGACTGGCAGAGTCACGCTCGTATACAAATCGCCAGAACGACAGCAATACGAATGTGCAGCTCACGTGTGTTGTACACGCCACCGCGCACTGACCTCGCCGGCTTGATCGATCCTCATCTTAACTGAGATGAGCTACGAGATATTCAATCACTTCGGGACACGACGCGCGACAACCAAAGTAATCCATCAGTGAGTACCGGCTCCTTTTCTCTACCTTTTTCCAGGTTTCTCTTTGATCTTGTCTCATAATGAAAACCGTATCCATTTCACGAATAACGTACGTATCAATTGGGTTACCTGCGACGCCGTTTATTTTGACGCTACAATGGCCGAGGATAACGACAAAAAATTTAAAAACACACAGGACAATGTTGCCGGCGCGCTTTTGCAGACGTTTTAACGACGTATTGTGTTACGATAATTAAACTATATTTCTCTGACGAACTTGATACGGGGAATGAATGAATAGTTTACACTCATTTTTACATTAAAACGTAGGATTGCGTTACAGTTTATCGATTTATTATATAAGAGGGTTTAAGGTGAAGATTTTATTGCTATATGTGTGTTTCAGACTCTGTTTGTTGAAATAAAATTACAACACTTTGAAAGTACTTACGGTTATTATTCGTAGCAATTTTAATGCTTTTGTAATTATTGTTTTGTTGAAAATTATAACTAATATGTATTTATAGAATTCTGAGAGTGCAAGAGCAATAATGAGTTACAGTATTTGTCTGCTAATAATTGTATTTATAGTTCATTTCATATAGGTACAGTTAGTTCCGCAACAGTCCAATAACTATTGATTAATACATTTACTGTCAAATTCCTATCCACTAGTGTTTCCCACTGACTACCATTCAAATACACATTTATGATGACTTAATGGCCGCACATTTTAGCATTAATTTTATCTCAAAATTATTATATATATAGATAACAAAATACATATGCGTACTGAGAATAAAAAAGAAGAAGAAGAAGAAGAAAAAAGACAATTAATTCCAGAAAATAATGCTTTTATCGAGAATAAGTTTAAAGAAAATGTACAATTAAAAATGAATTTCGCAGTATAACTGACCGTTGAAAATCGGTAACAAGCCGGAACAATGTTGTTATTGTAATATTTAGCGTTACCAGAATTAGCATATCTGTTTCAAATTCGTAACATAGAGATTGTCTTTTATCGCGTGCAAGCTAGTTGAATTGCATTTTCGTTGATGCGATCAAATTGTCACATGTATTCAGTTTCATGCATTGTGCACTCATCATCGTGGAGTTTTGCTCCGTCAGGAACAAAAGCTTAATCCCTTGGGCAAACCAAGATTCGTTCCGAGTGACAAATCAACCTTTGTTGGCAGAGACTTGTGTGCCCGAGAGAGATGCGCGCACTACCTATTGTGGTTTGACGAACCAATCATTGCATGA
This sequence comes from Idris sp. 1 HC-2018, assembly GCA_022817325.1. Classification (NCBI taxonomy): domain Eukaryota; kingdom Metazoa; phylum Arthropoda; class Insecta; order Hymenoptera; family Scelionidae; genus Idris; species Idris sp. 1 HC-2018. Next base: position 5,961 of record JABFPM010000679.1, on the reverse strand, counting down.
CCTGAAAGCAAAAGACATACAAAAATGAGTCACCGTGTGACGTGTAGCATGTCCTAACCGCGTTGTTGTACATTCGGCATCGTTATATCTTTCGCGAATGTATACCCTTTAAAAATCATCTTTCGATCAGCTTAATTGTTTATGATTTAATCCGATTAATAATCAAAGAGCATTGTGAGAGGAAATAAGTTTTGAAATCACTTTTATTAGTTGCGGTGAATACAAAAAAACATTATTCCAACAGACTGATGTCTGAGTTATTGATAAAAAAAGTATGGGCTTGGTATTGAATAAAATAATGGAACTGCATAACGGAAATTATTGAAAGTTTTGTTTAATTCAATTGGAAGAAAATATATTTATTTTATTTATTAATGTAGAAATTATTTTGTTAGCAGAGGTTTTATTTTGCTATTTTAAATATTAATTCAAATGTGAAATTCAACATAAAGTTTTTATTATTATTATTATCATTATAAATTCACTTATATGTAGCAATTTCACGATGTAAATATTAATATAACACCACATTTGATTTATATGGTATTACGTATGTCATTCAAGATCTTATATAGCAGTACTTTTACTATCTCTCATATATCATATGTTTATACTTATTGCGTGAGCAAAAGACGTATCACTTGAAGTTAAAAATGTATTTTGTCAAGCTTTTTGCAATGTTTTTAGAGAGTTTTGTTATGAAGGATTTCATAATTAGTCGTTTGCTCAACATATCAATTCTAGATGATTGCGTACACGTAAAAATGGAATTTTTGTTAAGCCTCGTTTTCTCATTTTTATCGTCATTCCGTGTCAAAGACCGCCCAAATTTCATATATAAAAAAATATTTGCCTTCATTTCGTACCGTAATCTTATAGCAATAAAATTTTAATTGCCAATGTCATAAAGTTATTTTTTCTAAATCATGCTACCTTTTTGCAAAACGTCATTAAGTTTCTTGTTAAGAGACCCGCTTTTGCGTGGTTTAACGTTTAACGTGATTTTTTTGTATACACATCAAGTTTACATAATTTGTGTCCACTTTTTATAATGTATTTGATGATAACTTGTACTTTCTTTTCAAATTAAAATTGAATCAAATTTTCGAATCTAAACATCAAAAGTTTGCTGTTAATTGTCTAATAATAAGAAATGTAACGTAATATTTTGCATACACAAAAGCTCTAAACTAATTACAAATCCTAATCACCTTGATGTACATAATTTTGTGCACCGATAATTTTCTGTGAACATTCTTTTATTCAGTTATTTAAAATTCATTTTCGATACAGTTATTACTATAATTAAAAATTATTCTATTTTTATCATTTTTTTATAATAAACAAAGTTATATTTTTTAAATTAAACTTTAACCTGTGTTTGACCGACTAAAAGAATTTTTTAATTATTAAAAACTAGTCAAAGAATGTAATAAGAATGTTAATATTAAAAAAATATCAGTAATATTTGCTTTATTACAGAAGATAGTTTTATATAAAATTAATTTCAAAACTTTTCACTTGATTTGTTAAACAATAACATCAACGATCTTTGAAAATCGTTGCAAAAAAACAAATATTTATGATATTTTTACAATACAGTTTAATATTTTTCTTTATCTCTTCTTGTGTTACTTATAGGTAAATTAAATTGACTTTTCTCAAAGCTTTCCAAATAAAACCCACTAAACTTTGCAGAAATTTGTGTATCTTGCTATTTTTGGATATATATTATTTGTAAATCGTACGAAACGACAAAGTTTTAGAATTTTTGGGTCAAACAATTATCAACTTATTGGATGAAAAAAGTTTATTTGTTAATATTTCAGACTGGTATTTTGTATTTGCACTTTTGCTTTTATTTTTGAAACATTTTTCCAGTATCCATTCTTTTTCTCGTTAAGGTTGTTTTAGTAAGATAAAATCACTTTACAAATTCAGTTTATTTCAGATAGAGCATGATAATTTAAATATATTCAGCTGAAACTTAAATTTGTATTCATATTTGTTAAACTCTTTAACAAATTGACGTTTGAGATTTGAATAACTCAGTTAATTGTCGATCAAAGAAAAAGAAGACAAAGAGTTTTTCACATCTGTTTGGACCACCGAAACCCATCGTGATCCCAGGTCGCAAACAAGCTCTCGGTACCCACGTGCTTCTAGTTCGCGATTTCGAGTTATTTCTACGTGTGTAGCGTGGTGATTAACATATCTTAATTGCAGGTGTTTCTACGCCAGCCAGGTCACCGTACCCTTCGAAAGCGATCGCCATTTCAAGACATTCCAAAGAGGTGCAACTCCTTCTCTTCTTTCAAACTCCTTCAGTTTCTTCGTTCTTCCTCGTCCACTTCGATCTGCTTCTTATTCTTTTGTCTTCTTTTGCATTCCTGATCTCGCAGAGCAGACTTACAAAGCGCCCACGGACGAAGAAACTGGCCCTGATATAATTGGTCTTCCTTCTCTTTACAAAGAGGAAGCCCTCATTACGCCAACTTGTCACAGATCTCTGATACGTAGATAGCTGCTCATTCTGCTTGTTCTGGTCCTCGAATCGACCCTACCTCAGCCTCAACTGTGACAACAAAAGCTCCCTTATTGTCCGGGTTCGACAATTATTTTTCGCTATTAATTCAGAACACCCCGTGTCTTAATGATTTGCAATTTACTTGGTTCTGATATTTACCAAAAAATACTTATTACGGTCTTAAGGAACTAATTTTTTCATCTTTTTGAGAAAAAAAAAGGAAAGAGAAAGAATAGTCTCAAATTGATTTTGAATGGGTGAAATCTTTAGTTAGAAGAAAAAACATATACAGATGATTCTTAGTTAAAATGTATATTTATTATACATTTATATTTGTTCAAAGAACTAATTTAAATGTTTTTTTTTTCTGATAACACGAGAAATATCAAAAACAAGAAATAAAGTAAAATTAAACTATAAGTATTAAATTCTATTATAAAGAATGTGACAAAGAGATTCATGGTCTAGTTTCTTAGATATTGCAGCTTAAGATAAAGAATTTTTTAATAACACGCCAAGTTGGAAAGAAAAATAGTACATAACCAAATATTTCTTTGATTAAATTAGTTTGAATTAACTTCAACTGTATTATACACAGTATAAGTACAAAATTAAAATAATAAAAATATTTATGGAAAGAAAGTAGATTTAATTAATTTTGCCAAACATTGTATTTAATTTTTTTAATTAAATGAATCAGTTCATTGGTGTATTAAAGCAAATTCTTTTTTTCTCGATAAATTATTTATCAATTACTTTTATTGAACAGAATACATTTTACCGTCAAAACAACAAGTTAAATGTAAATGAAGAAATTTTCAGATGTAAAATCAGAGTTGTTTTTCGAGGACATTCAATACCGATTGTGCTAATCTGTTTTCGAGGGCTTATTTTATCGGATTCGTTATTGCTCGGTGTGCTGAAATGTGACGCCTCTGGCCCCGGGCCCGATTAAAACCTGATGGAGTCCGGCTCTTTTAATGCGAGATCTCTGTAAGGGATTGATAACGAGCGAATGCGAATGTCTAATGCGCTTTGGATCTGATAGTGATGCGTGTTCGCGACGAGGTGACTGAGAAAATTATTAGCGAAATCGGCGTGCTCCAGAGATACGGCAAAAATGCGTGCCTGGAGCCCTCCAGTTTTATCCCTCCTTTTTTCGGGTCCAATCTCAGAAATAGTCATTTGATTGATTATGTTGATTGGATTTTAAATTTATTATTATTCAGCTCTAAAATTTTGAGCATCATGTTTGATTTTAATAATGATAAAAGCCTAGTTCTTTGCTTTGAAAAGACGATTAATTTTGCTACAACACTACACAAAATATCAAATTTATACTAAACTTCAATACTAACTACAAAACCTTTTCATCATTTTTTGTTAGAAAACATTCTGTAAGAGAATTAGTGTTTGCAATTTTATTTCTCTTATATTCAAATTTTTGTGTGTATAGTCGATTTAATTTACAATCAACGGTTTTCTAATTAAAATGTATTTCAAACTCAAATTGCTCTTCTTCGATTCATAGAATCCTTCGGGTATTGAGGGACAATAAAAGTTGGCCATAAAAATACAACTGTATCAATAAACGTAACAATTTGAGTTTTATATAAATGAAATTAGCCCATTATACGGTTAAACTTGGTGGAACTTTTCAAATTAACCAAAAAAAATCGTATTTAGTGGTATTTCTCTTCAGACATTAAACAATTTTTACGACGAGTAAATAAAACATTTCGCATTGAATACATAATATTAAAAATAGACTGTGATTCTCTTGAAACAATGAGTCATTGTAAATGTATTCTGCGGGGCATAAAAAGTTTAATAGCGTCGTATAAATGAAGACGATGTTGAGAAATAAAACCTTTTGATCCTTAATATAAATTTAATCGAATTCAAACAGTTTGTTTTTGAACAAAAAGAATGAAACGATTCACGAAATCTTTGTCCAAAGATTCTTCGCAAATTTATAGATTCTTAAAAGTCACTTGGACAAAGTAATTTTTTCTATTCCTAAATTTTTTTTATGTCTGAAATCAAGCCATATCTTTTGGGGTTAGAATTATTACAAATATTTTGATGCATTTCGATTTTAATCAAAATTCAGTTTTCCTTATTGTATTAAATTATTGGTACATTCACATTAACATTCTTGTTTTTACATTAACATTTCAAAAGATTAATAACAATAAAATGCGTTTTATGTCCAAAGCTTTTCGTAAAACTGTATAACTTCAAGTGTCAAACGTGAAAATGCTTGCATTTCAGTTTGGATTATTTCTATTGACACATGCAATTGAGGACGATTCACATTCAACTGGCAGTGACGTTATAACTAGTTAGCAGCTATCGGGCAGCTCTGTTAAGGAAACTGCAACATGCAGGCGAAATGGCAATATTTGTCGCATGCATGTGACTTATACATAATACATTCCTAGAACAATGGTCTGCGATGCTGCACAGCAGACCACAGGGATTATATATATTACATTATACAGAATGCAACTTTATACGACTACAAAACAATCGGGGCTTTTTGCTTTCAAACAGATTAAAAAAAAGTCCTACGATGTTACTAGATGATCAGTTTTACCCAACCAAAATTAGGTCCCAAAAGTCTTCTTGATAATAATTTTTGTTCTGTGAACATAACACTGATAAATATTGTATTCCACATCTGACAATCGCATTTTGTTTGAGGGTAATAAAATTTTTGCCCGACTCGATAAATTGCGGCTTTATCTGTTGATAGTGTATTATTTTTCGGATGACTTTAATGAGTAATACCATTGGCAATAAAAGACGTATTTATTACCGGACAAAGTAACGATCCCAACTTTCGTTGTGAAGACGACGATTTTTGGAAGACGCACTTACCAACATTCTTTCTCAGCAGTACTTTTTTAACGTTTTATTGGCCAAGTCAAAATTTCGCGAAACTTTGCTGCATTAATCGAATTGACGTTTACATGCATAAAAGTTAATCCACGTGATTACTGAATTTAATGAAGAGAAACTCATTTAAGTTTAATTTGTCAAAGCTTTAAACTATTTTACGAAAAATTGCGATGCAGTTGCTTGTCAGCAATTCACCTTAGCAGTTTGAAAAAAAATTGACTAGACAAAACCTAGAACTAAAAAGAAAATGCTAGTGAATCCGTCGGCATTTTGTGAAGAGAAAAATGGCGAGGCAAAGCGATGACCGCAAAGCGAGCAAGAAATCTCGGCATTTGGTCGCTGATTTTTTAATAATACCATAAACCAAGTGTATTCCACGGTACGCTGAATACGAAAACAGCACCGCACAAAGGCAAAGTAAAAAACGTCCGTGTAGATGAAGGACGTGTTGAAATAAACGCAGAAATAATACTACCTTGGAGTTTTGTCGACGTATATTTTCTTTTTTTTTTCACCCGACATTTTAATCA
>JABFPM010000678.1:0-25873 GCA_022817325.1 Idris sp. 1 HC-2018 | reverse complement strand
TAGGCCCTAGCATGGTTGTCCTGTCTAGGATTTATAAGAACGAGGCGTTACATTTCGCGTGAGGCCACTTCAAATCTAGTACAGGACCAGTATATGCCCCAGTTAGGGCCAAAATTTATCCTAAATAGAGCCCATATAAAGCCCAGTTACGATTTCCACTAGGTTAGATTTAGTTTAAAAACAAAAATGTCAGACACAACTGAGTGAAATGAATATAAAATTGAAAATATCAACGTTTACTTGAATTTGATTTTCTGACTTTTCAAACAATTATTGCAGATTTTCAAATCACAAACTCATTTTTTCTACTTCAAAACATAATAATTCATAGTTATAAAATTTTAAAAAATGTAGAGCCGAATATGCTTAATAAGGAAAATGATTAAGAAAATTGATTTCATTCTAGACAGAAGATTGAAAGAACATGAAAAAAAATTGTTCGTTAAAAGCGAAACAAAAAGACAAATTTTGTTTCATTTTCTCAACATTATATCACGTTTGACATCCAAATTTAATGTATCACTTTACGCAACTGCAGTGTAATGGAGAACTCTGTCGATCGCCTTTTGCTTTGCGGTATTAGTATTCATCTTCAAAACTCTTCGATGGTCGCGGCGACAGATTTCTGCAGGCAAAAGCTGCTTTGAATAATTACCTGCAGCGAAGTCCTGCATACCTTCGCCCTGCTGCAAATTGGTCTTTGCGACAGCCGAGTTAATCTAATTGAATGTTATACAAAGCTTTTTGAAATTCCAAGCCTCCAAAGACACTGGCAGGACTGTACGTCTTACATTACTTGCTCAAACTAATTTCTGCCTAAGAATGACTTATACAGCACAGTTGACCCGGCAAAATGTATATTTTGGAATTCTGTGACTGAATACCAATTATTTTTTGTATACATAAAGTTAATGTATGCAAGAATTTTTTAACACTTGCCGTATATAATGTCAAATAATTTTTAATAATTCCATAATTGAGATTTAACCTTTAATTAATGTAAGTGTTACAAAAATAGTGGTTAAATGTTAATAAATTGCAAAAATTATCTGCGATTAAGGTGTTACTTCAATACGGTTGCACATCAAAAGTGTGAAAAATCAAGCGTCAGAATCTAAATAAGCACTTTCCATTTACAATGCAAATATTTAGATAGAAGATGCTTTAAAATGAAAATGTAGTCTGATTTTTAAAAAATGTCCTCTCTGAATGTTATATCCATAGCATTTTTGTATGAATTATTAAGTACGTTGAAAACAAATGCCAGTGTTTCGATAGGCATAACAAATTACTGTTATTTTGTATATATATATAAATTTAAGATGTTAACAAAAGGTGTATTTATAAAATATAATCGTCACGACACCGGTGATATTCATCTAGACAGACTTAACATTTTGATTTAAGAAAATAATGAATTAACAAAAAATTCGAATTCTGTATCGACTTAGAAATTTATATACATTTTATGTAAAAAGTGTATTTTAATATATTATTTGTTTGTCTTTTGAAGATACGCTATGCAGACAAAGAGTTTTCTTTGTACCAACAAGAAAATGGATTTCAATTTATCTGTTATATAGAAATTATTTATTTTGCAATTTCAGGAAATACGCAAAATAATTATATTTTATATGTGGTAAAAACCAACATGAGAAATGAACATCTTTTTAACGAGGTTCAAATTAATACGCCAACAATGAAGTGACTATACTCAGGCAAAAGGCCTCGTTGAACTTTTCAAATTACGTAAATTATGTGAAAGACTCAGTTGAAGTTCGACACAACTTATGACGTGACTCATCCTTTTTTTTTCATTAATATTGAATGCATTTGTTTTCAGAAGGGAATATTGTTTCATAAATTATTATTGTTGAAAAGAAAAATCTTCATAGACTTTTTTTTCTTTTTTTTATAATTCATCATCCTTATTTTTCAGCGAAAATTTTTCCCACTTTTTATATTTCCATATTTCTATTTGAAAAAAGCTTCTTAGCATAAAAATGATAATTCCACACTGTCTTTTCGCTAACGAGCTTTTGATAAAATTTACATTATTGTGTGTGCTTGAAAAGAATAAATGATAAGATGTGGAAACAAAATATCATACAATTTTTTCAGTAAAAAATGAATTATTGATAAAGACTGCTTATTTTCAGAACAATATTAAATTTTCTTTGTTTTATAATTGAAATCAGAATTAACTCGATAGCTTTCTGATTTATTTCATAATTACGATCCATAAAATGATGAGTCGGGCTGATATCAAGGGCTTAATTCAAAAATCAATCTCTCGCATAATTAATCACGACAAAATAACTGCATAATTGATTACAACAGACTTTTCCTTTTTTTCTTTTTTGCAAAACACAATCATCAAGTTTGTAAATGCTCGTGAAAAAGAAAATAATAATGAAACTGCATTTATCATCAATTACTTTTAAAACTTTGTTAAAATGCATATTTTCTTTGAACGAGGAATTCTCATCAATTTACTGAAATAAATAAGTTTTTTGTATTAAATAAAAAAAAAGTGTCTAACAAACAAAAGGCAACTGAAAATTGTCATCGTGTTGCTTGTTATTTCGCGACATCGCTTCAATTGCAAACAAATTCTTAATCAAACAGCACCGCCTGTTCCGTTATTCAATTATATGCGAAATATAACTTTCCTTAATCCCAAAGCGGAAATCTCCGATAAATAGAGGGAATACATATTTACAGTCTCACATTACTACAAGCCACAGACAATCACAATTACCTCCTCTGCCGACATTTATACCGCACTCGATGCTCATCCATTTTCCATTCTCAGAGCGCAAAAGGAACAGGGAATTGCCGAACAAGCATAAATAACAAAAGTTACACGAAAAATAAAAGAAGAACTGATCTACAAAATAAAATTATTAAACTAAAAAAATTTGTTCAGATTTCTAAACTTCAGAATATAATATTTTTATTATTTCACTTAAAAATATACTTAAAACTTTGTTTAAATTTTTTAGGAAATAAACAATCATGTTTGTATGATCTATTGATCGCGTGTGATTTTGTAGAACAAAACTTTTGTTTGTTTGAGGAACTTGCTTTTAAGTTGTTTTAAACAAATAATGAGTAGCAACAAATAGAAAAATATTACACTTGCTGGAAACCACTTGTTTTGTTCAAAATAATAATAATTTAAGCCTGAAATCTTGAAAAACAACAAAGTTTCATGTAGAGCTCATTTTAACATTTAATCTGCATAGAAAAATAAATTCTAAAGTAATTTATAACTTAAAAATGAACTTTTCCGGCACAAACAAATTTGAGCGAAAAACTTGTTCAATTATAGAAAAGAAAAATTATGTATTCTGATCGCAGAGTAAGAAAGGAGGAGAGAGAAAATAAAAGAAAACAAAAATGAATATGGAAAATTAATTTAAAGTGTATCAAACTTTTTCAAACGATCAGATTCAAAAAGTAAATAAAGTTTGATTTAAAAAAATCAAATTTGTTATATGGGATACATTTAAGTGCAAAGTTGATTATAATCTGCATTTTCCAGTATAAAATGATTTTCATATCAAAATTTTACGGAAAATCATAAATTATCATAATTAAACTAGTTATGTTTTTGTTAAATATCTTTTCGTCAAATTAAATGCTTATACAACACATGAAAATATAATGAAAAACCTTTATAAATAAACTTTTTCACTAATTATAAATTCGACGAATGCATTCATTACGGTTTATAATTATGAAGAATCATACTTTTTCATGCACGATTCGTGAAAAAAAGAAATGTATAATAAACGAAACGTACACGTATTATTTTTCATAAATCAAATATGACGAATAGAAGATTTTATTTTCTAAAAAAAATTCATTATAGGAGAAAAGATTTTTAAAATACAACAAGAATGAAGCTCAGACTCTATACAAATGATAGCGAAATAATACTTAATAATTTATCTCCGTAACACATATCATTCACGTAGCATAAAATTGTATATTGCTGATCAATGATTCTATTACTCAACTAATATCTCATGTATGCTTATTGAAAAGGTCTTACAATGTTTGTTTATAAAATTAACCGTGAAACTCTCATTCATGGTCATTTTTTTAAATGTATAACTTTCCATTTGTATCTACTTGAATAATATTCAATAACGACCATTACATAATGACATTATTGAGCTATTTAAAAATGTATCTTTTAATCAACTTGGTGAATAAATTTCATTGTTTTTTAATTTTAATAATGCTAATGATATTTAATAAAAACATTTATTTCAAATTAAATATTTAATTTGTGTGAATATATATTTGGGTTCACTGAATTCGATATCATCTTGTAATATATTATTCTAAGTAACTGATGCGAATCGCTTTTCATGTCTTCATTTTAATTCTTGTTTAAACAAAGAAACGCAGATGTAGATATGAATAATAAAATGTATTTGTTGTTAATAACATTTTTCATGTGCAAATTTATTTTTATTTTATTATATTTGATAATTTAATAAATTGCGTTTTTAAAATTTCACATATGCTTCACAATACACTTCATTTCTTTTCAGCAAAAATATAAAGACTCAACTTTTTTCAAATTCTATTATAAGAATTTTTCGCAGCAAAAATAATATATTCTATTCATCAAATTATATTCATTTTTACTTTTGAACTTTGTTTTCACATTTTTTTTCAACTTAATGAAGAAAACTCTATCTTGAAGTTAATTTTAAAAAAAAAATTGTAGATCTGTGCTGTGCATATGAGACTTTTTTCTGTATTAACAAAAATAGCTTCTCATTATACTGAAAAAGAATATCTTAATTTTATATTTATATTAAAAGTGTCATTATTTTCAGTTTTAATAGAATAAAAAAGAAAAGCTTCAAGTTTCATTTAGGTTCAAATTAAATATAATTTTATTCTTAACATTTAAAAGATCTTGTTTAAAAAAAGTTCAGAAAAGTTTTAACAAAATTTGTATACTCTAGCAACTTAAAACAATCCAATTTTGGGTTTACTCAAAACTGTTATAATCATTTTATAATCGAGTTTAAATTTATAATTTCGATTTGTCATTCTAAATGTGGCAACTCGCTTAAACGCCCGGAGACTTTGGATTTAAATACTTATGTAGTTTAACGTTTACAAAGCTTTACAAATATTGTTTTCGTGTAATTGAATTTTTCTTTAGAAAACTATTATCTATAAGCGCCCGCTTTCGTCTAATCCCCAAAGTTTCAACGCGTTTTCAGAACAGTGTGCAAAGAGGAACCGCGGGTAAATAACGTAACTGTGCAGCCAAGTGGAATAACGGAGTTCTTTATTGCCAAGCAATATATGAGCATTGCAGAAACTGATTTTGCACCAAGTTTGCACCACTGCTTCTCTTTTTTTCAGTCAAATATCTGCATGCTTAAACCGTCACAAATGGTTGCACTTATGACCAATGCAACGAGAGACATTTGTCGTCGAAAATCATTGCCTCAAGGTTTTTTCGTCGTCTTTGCAAAATTTCATTATTTATGAGTTTGCGAAAATTATTTGCCATTTCATTTCAACGAGAGTTATAAATATTTCAGTTTTATTTATTTTCGCTCGTGCTGTTTTCAATATTATATATGAATAAAGAATTTGCAAAATCAAATTGTACTTGTTAATATTTGAATCAATATTGAATAACTCTATTATGCAAAATCAATTTGCATGGAAAATTCAGAAATTTAATAAAAGTGCAAGTTTTCATATATATTTTGTAGTGTTATATTAAATTTAAAATTATATGCAATATTGATAAAAAAAGAAGATATATATATATATATTTATTTATATTTGTAAATAGTTATAAAAAAGTATATTTAAAAACAATCTTTGAACTTGTGAATAAAAAAAGGTTTTTAAGTTATTATCAAGTTTGAATCAACTACAGGAAGGAAACAATTTTTTACTTAATAGTTTATGGAAACTCTTTTCAAACGTATCTGATACAACAGTTAAATCGTTTTATGATTTTTCTATTATGAACTTTTGTAATTAAATAGTTGCAGAAAAGTAGAAATAAAAAAACTAAAACGTACCAAGATCAAATATACAATTTACAGTTAATTACGAAATCAAATTTATTTATACTAAATAGATGAAGATTATTCTGAATATAAAAAGAATTAACTTGTTTCTATATGTTTGACATAGTTTTTTTAAACAAAATTTATTTGAATTTCTGGTTTTAATTTTTGGATGTTGTGATAAATTTTGTAGAAATGTTAAGTTGCATTATTAATGTTAATTTTAGAATTAACAAGGATTGAAAATTTATTTAAAAGAATTCTCATACATTAATATAAACTAAATTTAAAATTTGTTTCAATTATTTTCTGTATATGCTACACATATATTTAGGTCCCATAATTTAACTTGTTAGTTTTCTTCCTTATATGATAACGTCTAACCACGTGTTAGATTAAATTCGCTTTATTAATGGAATACCACGCAAAATAGATTACACAATCTAGATTGCAAGAAAGTTAGAACGTATACACAACGGATGGTGCAGGACGCGATGGAGGATCTTTACTAGCACAATCTAGTAATACTTCGGTCGATTTTGCAATCCAGAGTTAAACTTATCCATTCATCGCTCTGCTGCTTTATTATTCAACATTTTACACTAGCATTGCTTTTATTTATTTTTTTTTGTTTAAAGTTTTACATTAAATTAAATATAAATGTATAATTAAAGTTATTTTTGACTGAATTTTGAAATTATAATTTTTTAAATTTCAAAAATAAACTTTATTTATGGTAAACTTTAGTTGATGGTAAATTTGATGGCTAAAAATTGTTCAGTTGAAACGTAAACAAATGGATTTTTCTTTTTGTATTTAAAGTAGAGTCTGTCAAAAATATCTATTTATATAACTACATCTACAAATAAAGCTGGACCACAAAGTGAATTTTTTTTAGTATTAGTCATTTAAATTGGCGTCTATCGTACAATGAAAATCGATAGTATAATTTAAATTAAACATTTGATAGTGTAAATTCTAAAAAGCATTTGATGTAAATCCATCAACAGTAATTAAACATTTCACGAATTCACCCAATTCAATTATCTTTTTGGTACGCTGATCACTCAAAAATGACACATATTTGTATTCAAAGAAAACACATTTCAATTACTATTATATTCATTATGTATTTATTCAAATTATAAATAAAAGCAGCATTATCAAAAACAATAATGATAAGTGTATAGTAATTAACAATTAAATTATGGATATTTTCTATACGAAACATAGATAAGAATTGAATAATAATAAAGCTATTAATATTATGAATTTTATTTTCATCTAACATACAAAAATTATCATTAAAAAATGGTCTATTCTGTTTATATAAATTTTATCGCAAGAATATTAAATATAAAATTTTTTAATAAAAAAAGAATTAAAAAAAAGTCAAACTGTAATTCAAAATACAATGAATTACGTCAAAAGAAAAATAAAAAAATAAACCATATCTGTGACCTCTCAATTCCAAACTTTTATCATTTTCAAAACAAATACTGGACTAGTATAAAATTCTGAAATTGACCTTGAAATGTATTTATTTAATGTTTACTACAGTCTTTGAGTACACATGTAATATTTTTCTTATTACACATCAAACAAAAGAATTTAAAATTATAACAAAAATTAGTTACCTCTAAATATCACTATTATTTTTTATCACGCTAATTTATTATGTCAGCAATACAAACACAAACAATAAAGCATAAACAAAATGTTTAACTCATATTCCAGCACTTCTTCAGTGAAAAAAAAAAATGCGAAAGATCAGAACCAACAAAAACAAACATAAACTTTGCTTTCTGCTTTATTATTTACCAGCTGAAAAAGCCGGCAAAAGTAAGTGTCATTCAGAACAGTGCTCTAGATTTAGCGTGGAAATTAAAAAAGGACAAAAAGTCCCCCTTTCACGAAGACTAAAAAAATAGCTCTTCTGAGGATTTTTGCACTGAAGAAGACGCTTGCGGAATGACGAATTGCCAGACACTTTCCCTTTCTTGGACTTTCGTTACGCTCGTGGAATTAACACGAATGAAGAGGAACGAGGATAGAATTAGCCGGAAAAATAGCGTTCAATGGCGATGAACTTACCAGTGGGAGCGAAAGAGTGAGAACGCTGTGTACATATTTGCATAATATGGGAATGGCAGCTTGGGAGGCCGAGCCATTGTTTCTATCTGTCTACGCACGCGGATTAGTATGTGAGAAGCAACGAAAGAACATCCGAATACGTAACTATAGGGTCATAATAATCACGTTCTTTCTTTCATCGAGAATCGACAAAAAAAATATCAAATGGTTGCTTTCTTCTGATTATAGACAAGACATCGATGGGATCTTCGGATGTCAGTTTATTAAACAAAAAATTGACTAGAGTATTAAAACTATCGCGTGTTAAAATACTGAAATATTCCAAATTGTATCTAGAGTAGGGTAATTCTGTTATAAAGTAATGGCATTAAACGTTTCTCGTCAGTCTCTAATATCATTTTTGAGAATAGGTTTCAATTTTTGTAACAGATTTCAAAAAGTTTTAATAAGTTATAACAAGTTTGAATCAGTTTTAAACGGTTTGAATGTAGTTCAAGTAGGTTGGTAACAATTTTTAGTTGGTTTTAATAGAAGTCACAGTATTAATCGGTCCAAGTTGATTTGGATCAGTTTGTTCGAATTAGTTTTAATGTTTTCAAATTAATTTTAATTAGTTTGAATTAATTTTAAAGGCATTAGAAACAATTTAAATAAGCATCAATCACTTTTAGTAAGTTTGAGTGAGAACCAAATAATTATAACAAGTTAGAATTAGCTTTAGTAGGTTTTCATCAGTTCTAAAAGAATTAGATTCAGCTTTAGTAAGTTCAACAAGTTTAAATTAGTTTTGAACAGTTCAATTCAGTTTTAAAGAAGTTAGAACGAGTTTTAATAAATTCAGATTGGTTTAAATAATATTTAATAGATTCGAAATAGTTATAATTAGTTTGAATCAGTTTTAAATGGTTGGAATTGGTTTTAGAAAAGTTAGGATCCATTTAGTTTAAAATAGTTTTAATTGTATCAGTTTTCAAAGAGTTAGTTTAAATTTAAGTAAGTATAAAATAGGTTTAAAAAGTTTGAATTACTTTTGATTAGTTCAAATTAGTTTTAAAGAAGTTAAAATCAAATTTAACTCTTTCAGGTTTTAGTTAATCTGAGAGAGTTTTAAATAGTTTTAAATGTTTGGAACTGGTTCTTAAACGTTAGAACCTGGTTCTTAAAAATTAGAAATTACTTTCACTGGTTTCGGAATAGTTTTAAAAGTTTCAATTTGATCTTAATATATTAAATCAGATTTAAAAGAGTTAGTTTCAGTTTTAGTAAGTTCAAAACAGGTTCAACAGGATGGGAATTATTTTAATCAATTCCAGTTAGTTTCAAAAAGTTAAAATCAGTTTTAATAAGTTTAGTTTGGTTTTAATTAATCTAAAAGAGTTCGAGTTAGTTTTGGATGATTGGAATTGGTACGAAAATGTTAAAATCCGTTTTAACAAGTTCGAATCAGTTTCAATTGATTTGCATCGGTTTCAAAAGAGTTAGAACCTGTTCAACTGATTCAAATCGTTAAAAAAAATTCAAATCAAAATTAATTTTCATGAGATTATTTTTGTACATCAAAAGTAAAAAAACAAAACAATGACATTTTCATTATAAAAATGTCATTCGAGTAAGCTGTTTGGCACTGACAAAGATGATTGTATGATAATGACGTTAACAAGTTACGACTTTATGTAACCAAAACCTGTGTGCCCTGTTGTCTAAGCTAAAACCGTTCATAACTCGGCGATAAATTAGCCGTAGGAGCTTACATTTAAAAAGATATTGATCACCGTAAGAGAAGCGACTTTGTAAGATATGAGAATGCCAATTGAACGAAAGTTTATCTACAAGATAAACTCGAAACAAATTCCATTAACTGTGCACAATTTCCTGAGCGAATGAGTGGGATTAACAGCTCTACATTCATCAGTCACACCAAAAAAGAAATGTTACTAGAAAAAATTACAAGCCCTTCTCTCCCAAATAGGTGAGTAAATTTGACGAAGAAATTTCTAGTTAAATGAAATGAAATCGGTAAATATCAAAGAGAAAAAGAGTCATCTAGAAGTGTTGTTATGTAAAAGTTATCAAGCAGTAAATCTGCCAGCGATTTATATAATATACTAATTATCAGCAAATGAAATTAAAAGGACGGTATTTAACGGTTGACTTCGATTATCTAAGTCGTACTTTTTAATTAAATATGATTAATAACAACAAAAAAGAAGAGTTCAAGATAAATAACGCAGCCTCTATTTTGTTTCATCTACAAAGGTTTGGATTTAATTAAACGAGATTGTACTTGAACGAACGGATGAATGGTTCTTTTTCAACTTACAATCTTCTTCGTGTCAAAGTGCTTAAAGGAGAGAATACGATTACTATTTTTCTTCGACTCGGTCGGTTCAAATTACCCTTATCCAATGGTCACGTAGAAAAGCTCTCGGTAAACGACAGGCTGAAATTACTCTGGAAAACTTGTTTTCGTCAACCAACCAATGTTCAATAAAATTTTAACCTTACAAGCAAGAGCCTCTGTAAAAATTATTAAAATCCCATTGTACATGAAAAAGAGCCTTCCATTATTGAATGAATTTTTTTAATTATATTAGTATATTAAGTTTTTTAGATTTATTTCTAATGATAAATATTGTGCTTTAAAGTATTGATTAATTTGAACAGCATGTGATAAATTTGCATATTTGATTTCCGTGAAAAGTTCAGTGTGCTTTTTTCGGAAAACTAGAAATGAATTCCGAAAGTTTTGTCGTGCTTTTATCAAACGACTTGGAAAAGCCGAAGAAGTTCATCCGCCGATTAACGATCTGACCACGCCTCATGATGCGCTTGTGCCGTCTATTATACGGAACTTTTTTCCTTGAAGAATGGCTTACGTAAACTCAAATATGTACAATCCTGAATGAAATTATAATGTGAACTTTTGCTTGTCATCATATACTTTTAATTCCTTTTTTCTTCGCTGCAGATTCAATTAAACGATACATTAATACAGAAAAAGTAAAAAAGGTATGGAGAAAACAAAAGAAACAAAATAATCAAATGGCATTTTTCTCTTATATTGTGGGCTCTTATATTTTGTGTAACAAAAGAAATAATCAAACCTGCCTGCTGAAAGAAAGAAGCCAGTTTTAAAATGATAAAAAAAAAAAAATTTCTTTTCCCTCCGCAAGTACAAAATTTTTCTCCTTGAGAAGAAAAGTAATGACGAAGCAGTTGACAAAGTAAACTTTTTTTGCAATGCTGATATAAATTTTCAAGTCGCAACATTTTATTTGCCGAAATTTTGTTGATATAAAAGATTACGCGCAATTTAAAACAATTTTATAAACAAAGTTCATTCAACTTGCACCTCATTTAACAAAAATAACGCTGTTTGGCCGAAAACTTTTCAACATTTTGATTTTGTTTGTCTTCCCTTTTGTGGGAGAAACATATTTACGAAGGCGTGCACACAAAAATAGCTTCAGCACTTGTTAACTTTAAATATTGTTCCAGTTTTTTTTCTATTTTTTTTTTTTTTTTTTTTTGCAAAATACAATTTTAATAAATATGTTATTGATATGAAATTAATTCCTTTCACACGGAAAATTTTTTGGGACATCAGACGTACTTGCTAATGCTACGTCCGTCGAATTATAGGTTATGGTACAACAGATGCCCCGTAAACGGGGCATCAGAGTTCCTGCAATGAAAGGCATCCAAAGGCCTGACAGCGGTTGCGCCAAATTCAGTGCGTCTAATGCCGCTTACGGAAAGATATACGTCTCGTTTGCCGGAGCGTATGACATCTTAGCATTTAGTACATCGGCTGTATTATATGGGGCATCCGATGACCCACAATTTTTTTCGTGCAGTATTGAAAAATATCCGCCGCTTATAATGTCAAATGTTAAAGTATCTCGTTGCCGCTATGAATAAATATCAACTTATTTAAAACGTAATATTTCGCAGCATCGCGATAAGTCTTTGAAAATATAGTAAAAGATATATTGACTTCCTTTTAGGAAAAAAAAAATATATATATATAAAAGCGCTATGCATTTTAAAACAGCGTTTACGTCTCGATGGTATTTCATCTTCTCTGAAGTTAAAAAAAAAGGAAACCATTATGATGTTTCAATTTGAGAAATTTTTACACGTACTTTTTTCATAATTTTTAATCAGTCTTAGAAACTACACTACAAAACACACCAGAATTATTTTCATTTATTTTTAGATTTTTGTTGTCATTATTACATAGAAACAAAAAACAGCACATGCGTTTTTTTTAAATATTTTTTTTTAATCCAATTAAAAGTTAACAAAAGAAAAGTTGTTGAATGTACACACTTTTTCAATAAACCTAGATAATAACATACATTGGTAATAAAAACGAAATTTTATTCGACATTTTGCAAGTGCAGCTACTTAAAAAGCCATTTTCAATTGAAATGCAACAAGAAGCAACGCTAATTATAATTTAAAATGTTTTACAAAAACACCTCGGGACATTTTGCACAGCTCGATTTTAAAAGTGATGTTACCAGCAATTCGTCAGACCGAGCGATCCATCAGCACGTACATGCTAATCTGTGACAGTTTTCGCGTTTCTAAGATTGCCGATTACGTTGAGAGTACCGACAACGAGGAAATCGCGATTAAAACATCTTTCTTTCATGATGATCACGAAATTGTCATTAATTAAATTCGATTGCATCTCGGCAACTTTTTTTGTGTTACAAAAATGCCCTGTAGTTCAAGATATATCTGATTGAAAATTGCTTTACAAAAACACCGAATCCTAAATTAAATCAACCTTTTTTGCTGATGCACTTTTTTCAGCGATTTTAAAATTCTAAACTAAAAATTGTAATCTATATATTTTTTAAATATCGAAATTTTAATCGTTGACAAAAAAAAGTTTTTATTCAGGAATGTTGCATAATTTCTATTTTCTTGTAAATTGTTTCCCTTGTTTAAATTATCAAGCTTGTTAAAACTGATTATTTGTTTGCTGATGGATTTCCGGTTTGCGGACTCTCTGATTGATATCTTCTGTTTTGAAGACAGTCAAACGAACAGAACAAAAATTGGCAAATTGAAAGAATTTGTTGTTTCCAAGCACCAATTATCTGTATCTTCTGCAAAATGCCATTGCGCTCTCAGTGAGATATTGTGACGTAAAGGGGAGTAATCGAGCAAACGACTTGATTGCGAAAACCACGACATCGAAACTCATCTTTGTGCTTTATTGGTCAACATGACTCGACCGTGAAATGCACCAGGCAAACATCTAACCGAAATCCAGTCTTGCTGAATATGTCAACGTTATGTTCGATCATCGGTAACTTCCGGTGAAGTAATTAAAAAAAACGTATTTCGTCCATTTGTCGTGAAAACAAACTTTGGAAAATAATTTCCGCATTCATTTTCTTTGAGAGAGTATAATTAATTGGCACAAATTGTTGCTTTTATATTTACATAAAAATCGTGACCAAATTTGTGCTGTCAAATTCAAATTACCACTAAGTAATAACGTCGATCAATTTTATCGCGAAGAAAGTTATGCTTGTCAAAAAGTTCAAACAAATGTAATTGCACAATCATCGTGGCCAATTATATTAATTTAAGTGAGAGTTTTTGTGTATATTGTTAAATTTTCCATTAAACTTTTTTTTTCTTTTTTTTTTAACGCAAACTAATAAATTTTTCACAAGCAAAGAAATGCTGCACAGTTAAAAAATTCAGCTTGAAACAGAAAGAAAAGGCTTTTCTTTCGCAAAACTTTTTTAGCTCCATTTTCAAAAGTCCAAGACAGTGCACAAAACCAGACGTCAATTTATCAAAATCTCGCTTTTATCCGATTAAAATTATGGTCTCGAAGGAAAAACGAATTTTTTCCCCCATAAGAATAGCAAATAATTGTGAAAAATAATACATTCACAAACGTGATAGATTTTTTTTAGTATAATTAGAAACTTCTCTTAAGCTTCTTGTAAACACTCTGGCCAAGTGTAATTTATGTGATACAAGAAAACACTCGTTACCATTTTTGTCTGCAAAAATAATTAAAATCAAAAATTATATATTTATATATATATATATCTCGATAAAAGGAAGCGAAAGAAGCAAATAGTGTTGAATTTTTCTAACTGCAGAAAAGAAACATTAATTTAATTTTTTATTATAGGTGTTTAGTTTTTTTTTTTTTTTTCAATTGAAAACTAATTATTAAAGTAGTTGGAAAATAATACATTTCGTAAAATCAATCAAATTATAAATTGTTTCAATTGAAAAAATCTTAACCATACCTAAGTAAAAATAAATTAAACATTTGATCAAAATTTGACCAGTTTCTATTATGGTTTTTACATAATAATTTATAAATAAATTTTGCTCATCACGAATATGTTGAACGACTTTAAATATTTATTGGGTAGACATACATACATGATGCAAAAATTGGCCAAAAAAATTAATTACAGCAAACAGAAATAAAAGATATTGAAATAGCAGCCAATCATTTATGAGCTTAAAGTCGACCATTGCAATCACGACGGAGCCATTTGAGTATCGACTCTGTAAACTATGGTTGCAATTTACCCTTTGCACTACTATTTAAATAAATCCATGGATCCAACTCACGGCTTGGAGCCAATATATTTACGTAATTCAGAAGCTCGCGGTGTCGTAAATGGTACACCAATATAAATTAATCGCTTTTTTCGTGTTATAATGATCGAAACAATTCACACTTTTGATTAGAAGATTGTACGTAACGTTCCAATTAAAGCTGAACACACAGCATTCAAAAGTTTTTTTATATTATGTAATAAAAGGGCAATCAAAATTAAGTGTCAAACAACAACAAAATTAAAGTACTATTTTGTAAAAAAAAAATTTTTCGTATCTAATTTGCAGTGGAAAAAAATATTTTCATAAAAGATAAAGTTCTCATAGGAAAAAGGATTTTCATAACAAATTCCCTGTTTTATAAATTTTCTTTGAATGAAATAAGACTTTTTTAATTTCGTTTCAACTTCAAACGTGTTTTAAACTCAGTAAAAATATATTTGAACTGAGTGTTTTATTAGAAAACATGATTGCGGTAATCTGACTCTCAACTTTGTTTGACAAAATATATATATGTAAACACAGTTTTCATTGGGGTATTTTGTTTATTACAGAAAATATAGATAAACTTGTTCCTGAAATAAGCTTTTCAGTCAAATTATTTTAATGAACAAAAAATTATTAGATCATAAATCTTACGATAACAAAAAAAATTGCTCCAAGTGTTCATAAAACTAAACGATGTCTGGCTGCAGTTAATAAATAAAGGAACTTGTTATAAAACAGAAGATTAATAAAGCACGTAACAAAACGTATTTCAAGCGGTATTCAAAAAATTTAATACAATACATTTTCTAATGAAAGTATGAAATATCTCAGGCCATTTGCAGCTAGTCATTCTGTTCAGCACGTGTCGTCCCCAAGTTTTATTATCTTTTTCTCTCGTGGCTGTTAATATATGTGTATCATGTATCTTTGCTGCTATTTTGACAGCTTGCAAATGCAGTTAACGATCGCCAAACAATTTCATTTTTTTATCAAGTTTTTGATGGCAAAGTTGATTTGATCAAAAAAGAAACTTAATGACCCTCATAGAAAGAATTTTTTTTCTTTTTGCTCATAATCAGCACTTTGATTAAAATATAAAATAAGTAGATTTGAAAAAATCTTAAATACAAATCAAGCAAATTTAATTACAATTATGGATTCTTAATAATAATATTATTTTCCAACAAAGATGTGTCATAAAATCGTGAAAAAGTAAGACAAATAAAAAACGAAAGCGAAAAGAATTGTAAACACATAGCACTAAAAGGTTTTTATGCGAAAGATTAATTGCGACGATACCTAAAGAAGGCAATTGTGCTCTGTAAAGTGCCCGGTCATGACTTATAATAAAACGTGAATTGAAAACGACATGTTTTTCAAATTGCAAAACATTTTGTTATCTTCTTTAATTTTTTCCAATAATCATTTTTCTTAATGTAGTTAATTAACCATCTAAAAAATTCTTATTTTAACACTTACTTGAATTTTGGTTTTTATAAGAGTAAAATTTTGTTACATTTCCTGTGAGTTTGTTATAGTTTTTCTAAGAGTTTTATTTATTTATTTGTTTTGAGTTTAGAAATGTTTTAAAATTTGAAAGATACATTTTTACAACTTTTTTTTTAAGACATCGAGTATTGAGTCTAACCACTTTTTTCATGTGAAAAATCGAATAATTTAAAACGATGAAGGAAAAAAAACGAATTTTTTTTTGTCTCTCGAAAGAAAATACGACTGGTAATAAATTATAGAGCACAATAATATGAATCAATACTGAATTCAGCAGTTTTTAACGAACCTTTTTTCTTTTTACAATAATAAAATTTTGCGATGAATAGAAAGAGCTATTGTAATATAAAATTCACTAAGATTTGAATAAAATGATTTTACAAAAACTCGTTATATTTCTGCAACTGATTAATCAGTTATATATATAATTTCTGAATGAACTCACCGATACGTTTGACAAACGTAGCCAACTCTGCTTCAATTATTCCGGTACCTCTGCAAAGCATAAAATACAAAATTAATTATTTATAAAACCAAACGAAATTATTTACAGTACAATATAAAGAAAAATGAATTTTATGAATTTACTGAAAAAAAAATTATTTTTTTTTTAAAAAAATCACTGCCTCTTTCTCAAAGTAAAATTCTCTAAAAAGAAAGCTAAAAAATTGGGGCTGAGACTCTTTGTGTGTAAGACAAATTTGACGCACATCTTGGTGCCGCGGAATTGCCGTGACACTTGGTTCGATCAAAACAAAGCGTTATGACCCATTTTCCATTCGCAAATGTTTTCCAACAAAAATGAAAAGCGAAAACCGCCAAGACAAAAAATTCGAGGAAGCAGTCCTCGTAAATCTTTTGCAACCGATCGAATAAGATTTAATGAAATATTTCGTGCAAAATTACGATAAGTCCCTGAAAATCGGAAATAAACACGCAATTTCGGCTTTTCCTCGATATGAATTCAGGGCCAAACTGATTGGTGGCTGCGAACTCTAAAAGGGCACAAGATTTATGCACGGAATGTTGGTTTTCAATTAATTCGGAGCAGTATAATTTTGACAACGAGCTTTCAATTAATTAAAACTCGAGCTAGATATTGTGATTGTTGTTTCAAATTAGCTGGCACGTTAATTTGACTGTCAAAAATTTCATTCTATTTGTTCAAAATATTTATAACTAAATGAGATCAGATTTCATTAATCTAATTAAATAATCAAATTAGATTCCAACTTAATTTGATGCCAGCTTTTCATTGTAATATTTTAAAAATTAACCATCTTCGTTTTCAAATGAAAACTGATTTGCTTCGTTAATGAAAATGTTTTTGTTAAATTCAGAAATAATTCAATCAGCTTTTGTCAAATATTACTGACAAAATAATGAAAATTGAGCAATCTTTTTTCTTTAATCAATGTGTATTCAACTGATTAACTATTCAGGTAAAAGTAAATTTTTTTCTACAATATCAAAGATATAGTAATAGAAAAACATGTTCTTTTAAGTAATAAAAATTGTAGTCTGTTAATTAAATTTTTGTTATATCTATTTTATCAGTGAAAAATATTTCTAAAAAATGAATATGTTTTATGTGAAGTTAGCAGTAGTATGTATTTGTAATTTAATATTTTATATTAAATTTTAAAATAAATAAATTAAAAATAAATAACAAATGTTTTTGTAATTAAGTATCAATTAGATCGGATAAAATTATTGCATTTAGAAACTAGCTAATCGTTAGACATAAACGAATGATCGTATTAGCATTACAAAGGAGAATGTTATTGCACGTGGATGCATTTATATAGTAGGCAGTATATATCATGTGTCGACGTTGACACTGAAGTATGATGTTCCAAAATCGATATAGTAGCGGCGCAACATTGTTCTTTATTGCAATTCTGTTTGAAATTTTATCGCAGCCATGTCCAAATAAAATTCTGACTTGACGTAGCATTACCACTGAATAAACTATTTTTCAACACACATTTCACTTTCACAAACAAAAATGTTAAGCTCTAAAATTAGTATATGTATATAATTACCAACTTTTCTTCATATGTAATAATATTTTCTTCATAATTGTAAACGACTTTTCACAAATTGTTCAATAAATTTTCACCTTTTATAAATTAAAATTATTGAATTAAAATTAGTCAGTCTCCATTTAAATCAGAAAATGGTGTAATTTAACGTTCACTTTGACCGACAAATAAAAATTATTGTCTCAAAATGTATTCATTCCAACATTTCGATTTCGATTTCGAGTACGATAATTATTATGGAAAATTTTTGTGCGGAGAAATACGTGTTCATTCACTTCCAGCGAGCACAACTTAAACTGAACAAAATTCGTATGCAATAATGATGATGTTTTAAATTGAAATGATTGCAACAGAATATACAATAAGTCTCGAAAACGAAATAGAATAATAATGCGTGTCATACATCCTAATAACGAGCTTTGCATACAGCTTTTTTGTTTTCATACAAAAACATTAAAGCCACGAAGTAATCAAAAAAGTATCTTTTATTAAACTTTATTTCCCAAATGTAATCAATATTTTATTTTATAATTCTATAAATATTTCTTAATATGAAATAAATGTCCTAATATTCTTATGCTTTCATTGTTTATTAACAGAAAGTTAGTTTTAAATATTTGACAAATATGCCGTCAAAAATGAGAAAGATTTGTGCAGAACCTAGTTCTATGTAAAGTGTAAATAAAATGTTTAATCAAATAAACTTTAAAAAAAACTGTGATTATTTAATGTCAAAATAACAAATTTTACGATCTGTAAATGTTACAAAAATATTTGATAGAAAAATGTTTGCACAAAGAGATAACACGTGTAACTATTTCGTCTTATTTTTGACAATAGTGAAAAGCATTTTAGAGATAAACAGCAAGAGTGGCAGGCGATCATTTTAACGGTAAAATACAAATCGGTCGCAAAATATCGCAGCCACAAAATTTCTCAATGCAGGCCAAATATACGAAATTTGACAGGCCAGAGATACGCGCATGTCATCCTTTCAATTTAACTCACTGACATTATTTTACAAAACACTATTCAACCACATACCAAAAACAAATCAATAGTGCAATAAATAATTTGCATTTAATCTGATTAAGTGATTCATTTGCAAATTAATCAAAGTAAAAAAAGAGAACAGTTCGCAACTTTAGTTTTTGTTGTAGCGAAGAAACTTTAGCTGAGAAATTCTGATTGCAAGATATATAGCGAGCAGTTCGACAGTTGCATACCGAGTCAGAAAAGCCGACTATTGACAACGACGGAAAGCACAACAGCAGCGTCTAGCCACGTACGTCGTGTACTTACCGAATATTGGATCGCGCGTACCCTGCTGAATTGCGCACAATTACACATACAACTGCATGCAACAAGGGTCGGTTCAACTTAATGAGAAATCACGTTACGAAACAGACAACTGTAATCGGCAAATATAATATGTAGAAGCCATTCGTCTGAATGGAATTAACAAGCGTGCCCAATTTGTAAAATACGCAATTTACGGGTTAATTGTTTTCAATAAAAATGCTCAATTAGAGAAGCAACAAATTAAAAAGGCCCTCTTTAACTCCAAAAATACTCCAGTTAATTTTATCAAGATAGAATACAAATGTTGAAGTATGCTTTATTTATTATAAGAAATGTCAGGCTTAAAAAAACAAATGCTGTAATAAAAAAGTAATTTTTCTTGCTGTGTTATTTTCAACTAAGTGAAATTGCTTTGCCTTTATCCTGTCATACATCTCCATTAAGAAGGGAAAATATTTTCTGTTATTAAGGGTAATTTTAATAGAATTAATTTCTGTCTTGGTGGAGTGGATTTTAAAAACTTTTTCTTTTGTTTTTGAAGTTACAATATTTTTTATGTAGCAGTTTGTGAAATTATTCATTTTTACATGATATAACATCGATTTAATGATTCGTAAATTTCTGGAATAATTCCAAATAATTTAACATCAGTTCTGATGATCGCACTAATGTCGGATGATTTAACCACAAAATAACTTGCTCATCATAGCAAAATATCATGCAGCTTCAGCGTCATTTTTAAATTCGATTTTGAATCTTTTTTTTTTTTTTTTGCCAATATACGTAACTTGCAAGTTGAATAATGCAGCAACAGTAATCTCAGTGACTTCAGAGCCAATAAATAAAAAAAAAGCTATTACATTGATGCTTCTAGCACGATTTCACAAAATGAGTCCTCGTTTTACTTTTTTTTGTCGATAACATTTTTCTAACAAAAATTGCAGGATGTACTTTTTAATATGCAGGAAATCTTTTATTGGATGTTATTTATAAATAATTGTCCACCATTATTTAGAATTTATTTTTTATTTTAATAAATAACTTATGAGAAGTAATAATCAAATATTTTATTAGGATTGACATTAAAGTTTCGCAAGATTCATGGCCAACGCAGTTTATTTGCTGAGTTAAAAATACCTGTCAATAAGTTTTGCGATAAAAAGCGTCGTAAAATTTATTTCGTTTATTCCGTAAACAATGAACTCTTAAAATCAGTAGATAGCATCCACGACTTATCATAAAAATTGTATTTTCATTTACATAAAACAGCAATAACTACTAACAAGACGATGATGGTAAAGAATGTACAATTTTGAAGACACTTTCAAAAATTACACAGTACAATGGCTTTTGGTGAAACCTGATATGGATTTTCCTTTTTTTCGATTTGAAAATCTCTTAAAAACTATAAAACCGTAGAAAATCTGCATTTTAATATTAAAAAACTTAATTTAGAAAAGTCAAAAATATTACTTGCTATAAAAATTGTATCTCAAGTTTTTTATTCAAGTACAAAATCATTAAAAAATATCTTTTGTCTAAAATGTTTTTAACACTAAAAAATGTGAAAATGTCATCAGTTATTTATAATATAAACTGATGATAAATTATTAAATCTGATTGTTTGTTTGTTTGTTTTTTGTTTTTTTTTTTGAAAAATTGCCAGACAATTTTATTCTAGATGTCACCAAAATCGGTCATTAATCATTAATAAATGTCTCTTGCTGAAAATCCTGACATTATTTATATTCTCATTTTCATTAAAAGCAATGGATATTTATCAACTCAATTGTGATCAGCGTAACGACTAGGAAAAGTGGCAGTGAAAGCAGTACACAACGACCCAGTGTAATATTGCCACGAAATCCATCCTCCGTGTTGTTGTCTATGCAAAAGTTATTTTAAAAAAAAGGTGATTGAAATAATTGTACCGCTTTTGTCGCGCGGAATTCAAATCAAATTGAGTATTTGTTTTAGACAACTGCATTCTCCGCTCTTTTATCACTAATTCTTGTTCTCTTTTATTACATTCTTTTGTTTGCAAAAACCTGAAGTTATTTAATATGGAATCAAAGAAGAAGAAAAAAGAGCGCCTCTCTTGACGCTGAAATTAATGTATTTTAATGTCTTTGATTCGGATACTTTACGAATAGTTTCTACAATTATGATATTGATCGAACAAAAAGAGAAGTCGCATTTTTTTCTATGAATTTGAAATAAAGTTGAAGTATAAAAAGTAATTACTAAGCCTGGAATTATACGTGACGGGAATTTTTGAGGGAAATGTAAAATGAAATGTCAAAATGGGATATGAATATCAGAAGATAGGGTATTAAAATTTTACTCGCTCAAGTTAAACAATGAAATGTGAGCGAGATGTAGTACTTAAATGTATATCTGCTTCAAATCCTTAAACATTTAAAATGATTTTTAAAATAAACAAATAAAATGTCAAGAAAGTCATGCATGTTAGATTTGTAGAATCTTTAAAAATGAAATTAAGAGTCGTGCAGAAATTCATTGTTATTATTTGTATTAATTGTAAGCAAATTATTAATAGATTGAATTATATCACAACTTTGCAAATAAATTATCTTTATTCAATTAAAAAAATAAATAAATTACAATTTAAATTTGGCAAATCACTGACATAAATTACATTTTCAACATAAAATTCTTTATTTCAATCACAAGTTTTGTTGACTTAACAAAAGATCTTTTGAAATTCGCACTTGATTTATCGACCATCGCTAATCAAAGTTTCGAAGTTTGCTTTTGAAATCCTTATCGTTGTGAAAAAAATCCTTTCAATCGATCAAACAGTCTGATTGTTTTAATCAAAATATTGTTGGTGCGTTGGACGCTGAAAAATTGACGCAGAAAAAAATAACGAGAGGACAATGTATGTGCGGGTGATGAATCGTAATGCGTTGAATGCTCGTCGTCGACACAACTTCTCGCATGAAAGACATCGTAAAGAACGCTTTGGTGCTTTCTGCCTGCGCAGTGAATTTAAGGGCCGGCACGTAGCTCGCGAAATTTACGGTAACGTCGGGGTAAGATCGTTTTTAATGGATAAAGTACTTCCGACGTAATTCCAAATGACAGCGCATTAAAAACACGCGGACTTCATCCTCGTGAAGCTGCTTAAAAGTTTCCTTTTTATCTGGCATGATGGCAAACTTTTCAGCAAAAGATGATTATTTTGCAATGGCAATTGAAAATTATCGACACTTCATTAAAAAAGCCTTTTTTGTCGAATAAAAACCACTGTGCAACAATTTATTACTTGTAAAAAAAGATAATTGATTTTTTCAATGAAATATAAATTTTTTTTATAAAACTTGTTTTGGTGGTTTTGATTTTTTATTTGAATAGAATTTAATTTACTTCTTTTCCTTTTATTTGTAATAGTTCTACAAAAAAAAAATTTTATCTATTTATTAGAAATAGTTTTAAAAAGAAGTTTTTTTTCTTTTTATTGATAACCGTTTTGGAAAAATTGTTTTCAGTTTATCGAAATCAAATAATAAATCTTTCCCTAGTTTTTATTTTATTTTTTTTAATTTTATTTTATTATAAAATTTTAGTGTGTTCTGAAATAAACAAGTGTATTTTCTTCCAAGAGTGCACTTGTTAGAATTTAAATAATTCACAAAATTTTTCATTCAATTGAAATTTTATTGATTTCCTTGACTGCGATATTTTCATTTTACATTCGTGCTTCTTCTTTTGTATTATGATTTTATATATTTTGTTTGCCATCTAAAGTAGAAATATAAAAGAAACTGACACAAATCTAAATGCAAATATTGAATATAAAAAGTTTGAAGCATCAATTTTTAATTTAAATTTCACTTTTTCTTTTAATAAAATATAATTGATTCAATTAAATTAAATGAATATTAAAACTTATCAAACTGATACAAACATGAAAAAAAAGAATAAATTAATTTCGTCTACAAAAAAATCAATACTGAAATACTGAAAATTATGTTTCATTAAAATTACTTGCCGAAACTTTTTCATGGTAAAATTTTTATTTGACCACATGTAGACTTTAACAAACTTTTTTTTCGATTGGAAAATGCCACAGTCTGGTATTATTTAGGAGCTTTATTTTACTTCAATTTTATTCAGGGTAATTCAAATTTTCCAATAAAATTAATTTATTGAAATTGCTAATAAAATTAATGCAATTTAATTAATAAAAAAAATTATATCTTCTCACTTATTTTTAAAAGCTCAACTAAATTAAGTAATATTTTTTTATTTGTTGAAATGATTTGGTCGAAATAAAGAGAAGAAAAAATGTTTGTTCTCTCAAATTCAAGAACCAAATAGATAAGAGGAAACATTGCGGATAAATATCTCGCCGTTCTACAGCTAAAAGCGATACTTGGCTTGGAAAAGTTATCGCGCATCGAATCGTCCTGGACGTGATTTCTAAAGGTTAATTCGAAGATGTGCCCGCGCAGCGATTGCGCAAATCATTTTTTGTTGCATTTACTTTGCAACTCCATGAAAGTCACTTGTAAATAATACCGGGGAATTATTTATTTTATTTATCAGCGTCAAGCCAGCTATCTGATGTGAAATGAATTAAAATTGATTAATTTTGTTTATTGCAAATGTATAATTAATGGATTTTATTTTACAAAAACTGAATTTTATTTGTATGACAAAAAAATTGTTAATAGTTCAGAAATTTATCATAAATGACAGAATAGTAATTAATAAATATAGATAAACTATTAAATATTACCACTAATAGAAACCATAAATTATGTTTCATTAAATGAAGATAATTTTTAAATTAAATTACTTTAACATCTTACAATTTTTAATGTAACAGAATTTTATGAAAATCAATATATAATTAATGTTTCTTTGATATGAAAAATATTATTAAAAGTTTTCATAAACCGATAATGTATAAAATTATAAATTTACAGATTAACTTTTTTTTAATTTAAAACAGTCTAGAAACATTAAATAAAAAAATCCTAGTAGATAGTACTTTAAGGCCAAATTGAATAGAGTTTCAAAATCTAAATTCATATTTAAAACGACGGAACTTTAAATAATGAATAAAAGTTAAAATTTGATCATTTGAAATGACAAATTTGATTGAACCGAGTCTAATTTTGTATTCAATATCAACGAGAAATTTCTTACTCTCTAAAGTACACTATATTTATATTTTAATTAACTTCTCGGTCTGAAGCAACTGGTGATTTCTGAAGTAAGGTAATTTAATTCTAATATTATTGAGTTAATAAAGGTATTCTTTGAACACAGGATCACTGAAACACAAAGACCACGAACCACCCAAGAAATTTGTCGGGTCGAGCAATCGAATGCGATGGCGCTGAACATGCGCCCCATAAAATGCGTCCCATTGATCCCGATGTAATTCAAATTCAAACGAACTCGAATTCAAGTAAGCTCATGCTGACTTACACGCATAGCACTGGTACTCAATAAAAAGGTTAAATTGAATTTCCAGATCGTGAAGCGACAATATTCAAGCAGGTACAGCTGCTTCGCTCTGACGAATCAAGATTCGATTTTTACTGTGACAAAAAAAAAACGTCAAAAGAAATAATAAAAAAGTTTCATAATGTTACGATTTACAAACGATTGCAATTTCAAGTCCTTTTTGGTACCAAAATTATATAAACTAGATTATTCATTTACACAAAAATTTTGCTGAGTAAATTTACAAAGTAATTTTAAATCAATGAAACAAGAAGATAGCCCATAAAAATTGACACAAAAACGAGCGAATAACACAGTTTGAAAATGTGCATCGATAAATTTTAAGCAAAAGAATACAGCCATTACACGAAAACTAAGCGATACCGAAAGAATATTTATTGAACGAACTTAGCTTTTAAGCAACTTCTTCACATGGGTTACTTGCGCTAACATCGAAGAAAAGAAACGAACAAGCTGTGTTTTTGCAATACTGTAAAATACTATAGTCATAAACAAAATGGTTCCTCGGGAAACGTGTTGCATTTTTGCTGATTAGAAGTCAGCAGTACAACAAGTTTTTCAACTTGAGTAATTGCAAGAGAAAAAAGTCAATGAAATTAAGTGCACGATCAATTTGCTAGCAAAAAAGTATTTTTGTTATAAACAAAAGGATTAAATGAAAAAGAAGTAAATGAAATTACTATTGCAAAGAAATACAAAAAAGTTTACTATTCTGGATTTTTTTTTTATTTTTTTTTTTTTTTTTTTTATTTT
>JABFPM010000677.1:0-25876 GCA_022817325.1 Idris sp. 1 HC-2018 | reverse complement strand
GATGCAATTTCAACACAAAATCTCATTTGCAAAAAGGACATCGCACCTTCTGATAAGCACACGTCACAAAACCGAGGGACAGGATATAAAACGAAAGAAAAATAAAGAGATAAAGAGAGAAAAGACACTACCAGGGTGGCTATCGATTAGAGGCGACAACCGAATCGAAAAAGAGAGAGAGAGATAGAGATAGAAATACAACCATGTGGGAAATACCAGGACGCAAATAGGAGACAAAGAGAGAGATGCAAAATGCGATATAGATTTTAAAGACTACTGCAGCGCCACTAACGATCCAAGTCTTACTTGATCAAGTTACATTTTTCGATTGGTTACTCTAACTCCTACTAATTTGTTAAATAGAAAATATAACAAAAATATAAACAAAGTAAAAAATATGCATTTATAATTTGTCTTTACGTTTCGGCAAGTCGAACTGAAGCAAAAAACAATAAACATACATTGATGTTCTTTCCGAAGAGCCGTGTCCT
Organism: Idris sp. 1 HC-2018; assembly: GCA_022817325.1. Classification (NCBI taxonomy): domain Eukaryota; kingdom Metazoa; phylum Arthropoda; class Insecta; order Hymenoptera; family Scelionidae; genus Idris; species Idris sp. 1 HC-2018. The sequence goes on along the minus strand of JABFPM010000677.1, from coordinate 25,385 downwards.
CTTCACCGAGGAGGGCCGAGTCCGGTAGGGCCGATAGACCAAAGATGTACGATGATACAGATGACAATGGGGCCCGCCTCTGAGGTCAAGCGATCATCGCTTTGTGGTTACTAAGGTGTCTCTGGGGGCAACAGAGAGAAAGAAAGAGAGGCAGAGAGAGAAAGCTAGCGCCGCACAACCACTGCCGAGTGAAAATAGGTCCCCAATTTAGGCTTGATTTTAGGCGAAATTTGATTTTGCAGCCAACGTGTACTTTTTCCAAAACCTCATACATGCTCTCACACACCATCCCTTCTGTCTCATATCCTTACATTAAAAAAAAATAAATAAAAACAAATTAAAAGTCCTCCTACCTTGTACAGAACTTCTCTGTGCAATTCAGGTTTTTTTACGTCAAATTCACCTTTTTTTAACTTTTTTATCTTCAGTAATGTAAGTAAGCTACTTTTTATATTTTCTTTTTTAATTTCTTTTTACTATTTTGAAAAAAAAAAAGAAGTTTATTTTAAAAAAAGTGAGTCGCGTGATTTGAATTGTTCGTAAATTGTCACAATCAATGGAAGATAAAAAATCAATCCATCACCAACCACAACCACCAACCACCAATGATTATGACTGCTGGGCACTCTGGTATCACCATCAAAATAATCAGGCAACCATGCGAGGGCTTCTTTTTATCTCACGGGCCCTGCAAGAATTCTCGATTGACAGTGATGAATCTAAGAATCATCCGCGCGTCTTCACAGTTCGTGTTCGACCCAGCCAAGCGCCGTCTGTGTCTGGCCTTTCTCTCTGTCCGTAAGCAAGGTGTTGCCTGGGCCCAAGGTAAATGCGTCACCTTAACCGAGTGTAATTTAGATATGTTCATATATATATCTCTATTATTATATCATTATTGTATTATGTACATAAAGTATTGATATATATATATATAAAATTATATATATATGAAAGAATCATAAACACACTTATTACATGATCTTTTTCACTATTTGAACGCTGAGATCATTTTTTAAATGTGAGAGCGATTTCCTAATATAAAAGAACACAAAAATAACGATTAAACTTTGTTTCTTATATTGAAATGATTGTCTTTGTAAGTTGCACATTTTAATTTTCATTATATTTGAATATTAAATTTAATAACAAAAGTTTTACTCAAAAGTACAGAATAATTTAGTATTTTATACATTTGTAGAATTTTTTTTTTTTTTAATAATTATAATTTTATGTTAAACATTTGTAAATATTGAAAATGATGTTACAGGAAAATTAAAATCAAATTGTGCACACATTAATCGTGGATTATCTAGAATACATATAAAATGGTAAAGCGGTTTCAAAATTACTAATATACTATACAATAACAAATCTCAACATGTGCTCGAAATTAGATATCTTGAAAATTAAGTTTTTCTTTTCCTCCCCTTTCTGCACTTTATTTTACAACAACTTTCTTTACCAAATAAAAAGTAACTTTTCATTATGCTTGTCATTTTTTTTCGTCGTAACTTCTTGGACATCTATTGCAATGGAAAAACAATGGAATTATGAACAATGGAAATACATTCTGGGATGGAAAAGAGAAAAGGACACAACGCAACAAAAATACATGAGCACAAACTTGGATTTGAGGACAAATTAAGGCAAAGTTAGCAACTGAATAAGCCGTTCCTGGTTCCCACAAGAGGTGCGATTATGAAAGCAACTTTAAATTGGAGTCGAATCGCAAAGGAAAACTACTGAAAGCAACACTTCCCCCTACTATTGTTTTCAATTTCCTTGTTTTCTTAGTTTCCAAAACGAAAGCTCGTGTCATTTCATTTTTTCTTTCTTTCTTTTTATATAATTTTTTGTCTATTATAAATGTATTCATTTTTGAGTCACTTGTTCCTTGCACTGCACTTTGTAATAACAAAACTCTATCGTTTTTTTTTTTCTCTAACTGAAAAACCGAGTCCAAAAAAGTTGGCCGCACTACCCCAGAGGATTATTCGTGGACTTTAAAGGAAACATTCAAACTCGGGACAGCGAAATTTTTTGGGCCCCGACAGAAAAAGAAAACGAAAACTGAGAGAAAAAAATCAGCAAATGTATCGGCATAATGAAAAGAGTTGCACTTTTTGTGATACTAAATTCGAGCACATACCACGTGTTGACTATTGTACATATATATATATATATACATATATATATATAACATGTTGAGATTCTCAGTTCTGCAAATTGACTGTTTAGAAGAGATAATTCAACATGAAGAATTATAACTGTGCACAGCGTACATTCTAATCTACCCTGATTAAGTTTAAGGAACACATGCAATTTTTTTTTAAACAAACTACTTTTTTTTATAATTAGGAAATGATTTGTTTTTCTTCATGCTAATTTAAATTTTGTTGATGATTAGGATTTAAAGGATTATATGAGACAAGCTGGAGAAGTTACTTACGCTGATGCACACAAGCAGAGAAGAAATGAAGGGTAAGTTATAAAACAATTTTTGTTGGTACTTTAAATAATAATAATTCTGGGTCGGTAATAAATTAAGGATGTTATTACTTTACAGTGTTGTGGAATTTGCAACCTATTCTGACTTGAAAAACGCAATTGAAAAGCTTGACGATACAGAACTTAATGGACGTAGAATCCGTTTGATTGAAGACAAGCGTCGTGGACGTCGTTCACGATCATCCAGCACAAGATCCCGATCTGACTCGAGATCCCGATCTCGTCGTCGTTCACGATCTCGTTCCAGGTTTGTTCTATTTCCAACAATATCACACTGACCCATTTCATATTTTTTTTCTTTTTTCTCATCAATTTTTTTTCAAATATACATAAAAAATTTATCAACTTTAAAACCAGTGAAAACAGTTACACTATTTTGAAATATAAACTAATTTTCAAATTCGATAATTACTATTTTAATTGCATTTTGGAATAAAGTTTTAAGAATGTTAATTTTTTTAAATTAGGAGTCGTCGCAGCTCGCGCAGTCACAGCCGTCGCAGCAGCCGTTCGAAATCTCGTGCGCACTCAAAGTCGAAATCAAAGTCCAAGTCGAAATCGCCTGCGCATAGCCGTTCCCGTTCGAAATCAAAGTAAGTACAACATAAATGTTGGCTGAACAAAAGCGCATAAAATTCCATCAAGCTCTTTGTCTTATAGTTTTCTTTTTTTCATCTTTGTTGTTATTTATTTTGTTTACTTTCTTTTACTCTTATTTTGTAGATGACGTTGTTAATTTGTGATGAGTTTGTGCTTTTCTCTCTTAATTCTTTTTGTCATCTCAACAACGGGGGTGCAAGATTCAATGTCAAACAACAGGACAATTCAATCGTGCATCCCCTTTAGTGTGAAGCAAAAAAAACAAACAAGTTTTTTGTATTCTGTATTTACACATGCACACAAAAAACTAGAACAATTTTTTATAAGAAGCGCTCTTGGCGTTCCTTTAGGATGCTCTACATTTTATTCGTCTAGGCAGTTTTGGACGTTTCGTTGGAACAAACAAAAGTCATCAGAATTTTTCTCGCTTGTAAAGTTTCACACACGTTCAGAGAGACGATGCTTCAATGTTGTTCTCAGAATCGACGATCTGGTTGTGTTTACGCCATGTTTATCTGTTCACTCGAGTTTCACTTGTTTTTTATCACGTTTTTATTTTATGTTTTGTTCACAATGTATTTTTTTCTTTATATAAATTTTTTTTAATCATTGTTTATTGTACAACACTAATCGAAAGAGTAACAAAACGAAGATTCAATTTTTGTTAGATTCCCTTTGCTTCTTTTTTTGTAACAAAAGCTTTAATTAATATTTTACCACTTTTTGTACTTTTTCTATATCAGTTTCTCGTGTTACAAAATATTTTAATAAAGATTGGTCAATATACAATGTAGTATTTCTATTCCTTTTTTTTTTGTTTGATATAAACTTCTGAAAAGTTATTAAACATCGTTTTGTTAGATTGTTTGAATTCTTTTTTTTTTCTTATTTGTACCACTGTTTAACGCGTCGAGTGTGGCACCGAAGTCTCTTTTCACCAATTATTTAGCGTGTTTAAAAAAATGTAAACAAAATCTTTTTAGTCGAACTTTTTTCGTTCATTCGAACTATAATTTTACAGATCAAGAGACCGCTCAAAGTCGAAATCTAAGTCAAAATCCAAATCCAGATCTCGTTCTAGGTCCAAGGCTGAGAGGTCAAAGTCCAGGTCGCAGTCCAAGTCCAAAGCCAAGTCGCCATCAAAGTGAGTTTTCGTCGAAAAACGATAAAACGAATTGAGAGAAAATGGCAAATCGTTAATTAATTAGCGTCATCGGTCTCGGTTTTGTAACCCGTCTCAAGTTCCTTTTTTCACCCTGCTTCATTTTTTCCCGTTTGTGCAACGAAGATCTTCATGGTTGTCTTTTGTTTCTAATTTTTCAGTTTTTTTTCCAGATACTCGGTTACATTTTTTTTTTTATTTTTTATAAACATTTTCTTCATAGACTTTTATATTTTTTTTTAAATACAAAATTATACTTTCTAATGGCGCTGCTAATTTACAGATGATTTTGTTAAAAAAATAAATTTGCCACAAAAATATATTTTATATTTTTTTATATTTTTCTAATACTTTTGAAAATTGTTGAAAAAAATAAAGTACAGGCGTCAAATAAAATGTATTTAAGTTTAAAAAAAAAACAGTTTATTTATCAAGATTTATTATTTGTTATTAATATTATTATCTTTATTCTTCAGAGAAAGATCGAGTCGCGAACGTTCCCGAGGAGATAGATCTAGATCCCGCTCTGGAAGCAAACACAGCAAGAGCCGCAGTCGCTCTCCAGCATCCCCGATGAACGGTGACAAGTCCCCTGACAAGAAAGAAGATTAAACTATAATTTATGCAAACAAGCAATAACCAATTGCAAATTGATGACAATTTTATTGCTAATTTCGGTTTACTTTCTTTTCGCATTATAATATTTTTGTTTTCTCACTCTTTTTTTAATTCAACTTTTTGATGTTTATTTCAGTAAATTCAAGTATCTACGATTACTTGTCAAATGTTTTGTTTTAAAGATAGCGGGTCAATTTCTTTTTGAGCTCTGAATTTTTTTACACAATTTAGGATTCTACACTAATATCTAACGCGAGTCGATTTTTTTTTAAAAAGCACCTGTCAGCATTTAAAAAAAAGTACTTTCGTTTAGTATGTTTAAATATCATAAGTTACACTATTATTGATGTAAACTTCGTATGTCATGGAAAGTATTTTCTTGTAATGGCTTTTTGTATATATTCTTGATAATATAAGAATTAATATTATGTGATGTGTATTAAGTTTAGTGATTAAGCATCATTATCATAATAAAAATACCCAAGAGTCGACTCGAATATGTTTATTTCATTTTCCTTGTTGCAAAGTAAACTTGATTTATTTGTCATTAGTTTGTAGTTTCAAACAGTTGAAACTCTGTTTGGAAATATTTTGTTTTTTCTCTCTAGATGTTAAATATTTAACATTAAAAAATATGAATGCTTATTCATTTGTGGAAGTACATATAAATCAATTTCGTAATTAATCTATCGCTTTAGGTATAAAATTTTGCAAACGTTTTTTTTTTCTATTCTTATATAATTCTTGTAATGCGTTGAAAGAAATATTTACTATTGGGAAAAATAGTATTTTTTAAATTGGTAATAATTAATCAATCATATAAAATGTTATTAAAATGTAATTTATTAAATGAAAACTTTTAAATACAAATATGCATTGTAATTTACTTTAATATCAAATATACATTTTTTAAATGTATAAAAATGCGTTTTAATAATGTTATTCAGATTAAATTTATTTTGATGAACCATTTTTGATAAAAAATAGATTATTAGAATGTGCCTTTTATATTTTATCACATGTTTGAAACATCAAACCAAAGAAATGTTGTTTTAAAATTAAAATTTATTATTAAGTAATTAATGATGAAAAAATAATTGAAAATCCATTAATTCTTAAAATATTTCTTTCATTTAATAATCAAATTAAAATTAATTTCGTATACTAAAAACCTAAATTAACATAGCACTTTACATATACAATTTCGACAATACAGATTATTACTTAATATTGAGAGAAATTTTTTAACGTAAGCTTAATATTTCAAAAAATATATGATTTAAGTGAATAAATAACATAATTCTTAAAAAAGATGACACATAAGGTTGAAAAAGCAATTGTTTGGTTTGTTGTCTAGATATTATAAATTACAGTTCAAGAACACGAAAAAAAGTATGACAATATTGTTGTAATTAGTGATCGATAATAAACGAATATAATTAAAATACAATTATACATTTTAAGAAATCCTGTTATAAATAGTACAAAATCTTTTTTTAATTTATACAATCAAGAATGAAAGCTATTATTTTCTTTTATATGCTTATCGATTTACTTTATCTTACTTTTACCAATATAAAACAAATTAAGCAACAATAAAAAATGGTTTTTAAATGACTAATGCACAATAAACTTCATAAAATGTATTTATTTACAAAAATTTAAATACAATAAATATCAGTAATTTTAATAATTGTATTTTTAACATAAACAAAATTCCCATTTTTACTGAATAAATTTTTAACTTATCATTTTTTGGTGTAATTGAAAAAAGGATATGTTTTGAGTGACGGCAATTTTGATGCTTTCTTTGTCGAGCATCCATCGAATAGCTGTTGGAAACGTGGCAGGACGCAGAAGGGGTGAGTCAGCCTCCCCTCACCGGGGGCAATAGTCGTGGCGAGGGGAAACCACGAATACTGAGCCCCGATTGGTCAGAGGTGAGACATCCGACGAACGTGGTAGGACGAATACGCCGGGAGGGGGGGGAACCGAGCCGGTCTTCAGCGACGAGCGTATATTCGCCGCTACCAAGCCCAGTCAGTTCAGTATACAATTCTCGCTGCCCTTAAAAAGTGTTCTGTTTGTGAGACTTGCGCGACTTTGACCAGTTAGTAACCCACCACAGGTCAGTGTTTCAAAAGTGTTAATAACAATAAAAAAATTATGTTTTTTTTGTTTTTTTCTAAATAAAGTTAAGCGTTTTTCTATTTATTCTGAGAATAGTCAACTTAGGAGTTAAAAGTTAGATTTCTAGTTTCACAACATTAAATTAAATCTGTAAATATTTTGGTAAATATCGTACAATTCAGTTTGACAAAAATAATAAAAGAAACTGAAAAAAGTGAAATAATGATTTGAATACAATTTTTGTGATATAGACAACGAATTTAAACAAATAAAATTCAAATTTAAAAGACTTAAAATGTTTACAGATTTTAAGTACCAATAACATGACAGTTCGACAATTTTGTAGGAGTTAAAACTAAATTTTCAAAATTACTATTTCGAGTCAAATTTGTTATTTTCTTATTGTAATTTTAAAATTGTATACAAAAATCTTAATATTATTTTCATAATTGAACCTGCACTTTTTACCAGAAAAAAATATTCAGTCAAGTCATTGTTTCCGGGGTTATGGTGGCACACATGGGACCGCACCCTAATTCTCATTGGCTAATTAATGAATTCTTACAAACAATCAAAAAATTCAATTTCGGCCGGTACAAAGTGTGCGCAAATTTGGCCCAGGCTCGAATCGCTTGTGTGTCTCGAAGTAAAGTTGATTAACGGTACTTTGCGATGCTCACATTTACCAGCAGTTGCATCCATAAAAGGGCGACAGTTTGATGCCGGTAGAGGAGCATCGTGCTGAAAAGCAGTCTCCAAATTTTGGGCTTCGCAAAAGCGTCCAGCCGCACCCTTGAAAACGTAGTTTCATTTGTATACAATTAATTCTGAATTTCACAATAAACTAATTGTTTTTCCTCACAAAAACTTTCGTTATATTTTTATAACTGAGTATATGTCAAAACAAAAAATGTACTATTTAACTCACATTCGAAAATTTATGAGCACAGTTAAGATTTCTCGAGAATAATACATTTTTTGTATTCAAATTTTATAACCAATTTTCTGGTATTCTGTAATTAAACTTTATAAACACAAAACTTTTACTTTGTATTTTTACACAGAAAATGCTCCAAAATTATTTATGTTTGCTGCAAAATAATTTTTCATATTTACATGAGCTTAAAATATACTTCTTTAATATTTATAATACTTTTTGTATACATAAATTCTCCAAAATGATTTTTATGTTTACAAGTGCTCCAAAATACTTTGTTTAATATTTTGTGTATGCATAAATGCTACAAAATAGTTTTCCACTATTTATACTTGCTCCAAAATAATTTTTAACAAAAGATACCTTTTTTTGATATTAAAATGGACAATTCTTTGAGAGTAGATCGATCTCGACTAAAAATAAATAATTGCCGGATGATTCAGAAATTGACAGCAGTGAATAAGTGTGTCAATGAACGACGCAGTTTGTCCATGTTTTGTACTCGATGTTTTTACTAGAAACGGAGATATCTTTCAGCAGAATCAGTCTCACTGCGACTCAGACAGCTGCAGATGAATCACTGGAGCCGCGTGAATCTTTTCGAGTGCACGCAGAATCCAACCTTACTACAAGGCCCTATCGATTTACGTGTTCGCTGACCAACTGAAATTCAATTTCATGTACTTTACGATAATCCTTGGTTCAATGATGTCTTTATTGAAATCTTATATACCAAAAAAAACCTTAAGTTAACTTATTATTAAAAAAAAGCTTCACAGAGATTCTTTATACAAAATATGTATAAAAAATCTTCTTTGAAAAAAACATGTTGGAATTCTTCTCCTTGACTTTTTTTATTTTTAATTATACAACCAGTGAACGGTTTGTTAGAAAAGAAAAGGATTTATAGACGTATGTTTAGGTTTCAGCTAGGTTTATGAATAGGGAATGCAAAGCACATTCCATTTCATAATGTGATTCTGCGTTATCGTGAAAAGGATGTGGAAAACACGAATGTATTTTTTATTTTTTACTGTCCTACCCACGACACCGGAAAGTGTTCGTGGGCGCAAGGATGAAAGGGCGTGGTTTTGACAGTTGCACTAGCTGCCAGTTCGTTTAGCATACAAATGAATTTTGTTACGGTGTTTTGTAAAGGGCTATTATTTGCCTCCACAGTAATCACTGCTTTAGTAGAACTACAAAAAAACACCAATCGAACATTTTCTCTTTTTACTTTCTATTCATTTACCGCTGTATATCAACATTTTTTGGAAGGGAAATATTCAAGAGTTTTAATTTGTTAGAATAGTAGATCTGTATTTCATTAGAACAAACAAATTAAATTATTTTCGACTGAATAAATAAGTTCTTGAATAATATTTATTGGAACCGATTGACATTGACCAATTTACGGCAATTGCGGTTAAAAATTCCAAGGGTGCCTTTTATCTAGGATCATACCTTAACGAGCAAAGTCGATCCACTTTTGAGAACCTACACTTGTCTTGTGTCCTCGCTTACATCAGATTTGAATTAGACGATTATTCGTAAGAGGATAAACACGCTGAAACCCCAATGTTTCTTTATACACATTCAGCAGATAAAATAGAATTTCTTTGCCAGTCAAAAGAAAAAGTTTATTTTAATTGATTAATTTTATTAAGCCAACAAATGTCAATTAAGATCAAATAAATAAAGACTTTTAATTAATTGACATTTTCAAAATAAAATAATAGGTGGCAATAAAGACAATCAATTTTAAAAGCGATAAGTTTTGCTAATTAAATTTCGCGTTTCATTCAAAAGTCGACGACTTTTTTGTTTTATTCTTAATCAGAAAACGTGAATCTTTGCATGTCGACCATGACACTGGAAAAACGTGGGTCGTGCACTCGCAATGCATCTGTTCGCAACTCGCCCCTTTTTTTAAATCCACCCTCGACCTTCGTACACTGCAATGCCAATCGATGAAATCGCAGACCATTTTCCCGGTCTTGCGTCAGTTTTTTTTTCTTTTTACCTGCAAATCAAATTACCTTTGATGAAACTCGCTTTCAATTTCTTATACTTTTTCATTTGCTAAGGACAAAAAAGGCCAAGTTAAATGCAGACATTATTATTAAGAAAAAAATTAAGGTTCATTCAAAGAAGTTTTTTAACTTTAATTCACAACAATTTTTGCAAAAATTTACAAATTAGAAGGTTTTATCCTTTTTTTTTGTTTATTACAATTGCAGTAATTATCTCAGTACGATTGTATAATTATTTTCGTTCAGTTTTAGCTTCGCACAATCCGGCATTTGTAATCGAATTGAAAAAGAGATTTGGAGAAGATAAAATTGGAAAGTACAAATAAAAAAATTAATCGAATCGTGCGGGCCAGATTATAGTTAATTTTTTTTCTTTTATAACAAGTTTTTGAAATAAATGTATAAGTTAATAAAAATTTTACTTGTAACAAGTATTTATAATATACTTATATTATATTATTGCAATTAAACTTTAGTACAAAATAATAGAAGAAGAATAAAAAAGTACAAATAAAAAGATCTATATAAATAACAGGATTTTAAAAGTTGATCTGAATAAGTCATCGTTTTTGTTAGCTGTTGAGTAGCCGCAAAGCACGACCTCCCCCAATCCGGGTTCACAAAACAGTTGATCTGCGATCTTCCTGAAAGGATTCTGCCTGTTTTTACATTGTGCTTGTGCTAGCACGTTGAATGCGCGAGCAATCATTTAGTTCGCGACATCAGGCATCGTGAGAAACTCCGCGAGAGAAAGTATACCCGCTGTCCTCCTTAAGTTACGTGAAATACACCTCTGACATTATCACAATTTATCGACAAAATTTTTGTTACAAAGTTAAAAAAACAAGTTGCATGAAAAAAGATCTTCTCTCCAGAAACAATACAAAGTAAACTTCTTTTCAAAGTATACAAAATTTCCCAAAAAAGACTAAAATGACACTTTTTCATGCGTAAAAATTGACCATTTTAAAAATTACATGCAATTAATTCAATTTTGCAATTAATTAACTTTGTAATTTGTTATTCATGATTTTTTTTTCTTCAGCTTACAATTATCAATCAGTCACAGTTGAGTTCGGATCGTTGACCAAATGAGCGCATACGTTAATAATATATATATATATATTATATATTGAAGAGTTTATTTCACATTATTTTTATCTAAAAGTGTATCAAAGTAATTTATAGGGTCAGATTTTGAAAATAATTGTAAAGAAGAAAACTTTAACTCTGAAATGTAAGCTGAAAAAACGATGTTTGCATAAATATGTATACAAAATGATTGTAAATCAAAGTTGACAAATGCATAATGTGTTCGGTGCAACAACCGCATTGTTCCGTGATATTAAATTCGACACGGTTTGTTCTATATATGATGTGCACGCGTGCACATCCATCTACCGTTTAATATTATGTATCCGGTGTCTCCTCATTCACATTTTTCTTCATTAAATGCGATTATTCAAGTTAATTGACGAGCGCATGCTCCTTTTGCGCGTTCTTGTTAACCGCAAGGCGTGCATTTAATTTCTCGGACAAAGAGCCAAAAAATGTACCCACAAAAACTTACAGTTAATTGTATACTTTTTTCATTTAATTTCTTCGAATCAAACAAAAATGTTATATGCTCTAAAAATTTCATCTGTTTTGTTTTTCTAAATACAACTTAAGAAAATTGTCCCATAAATCAAAGATTATCACATACTGTTGAATAATAAAAGTTCAATAAATTATGACAAAATAATTCGATAATCTATTGGACATTAAAATATTCAACTTTTCTCCTGCTCGATGATTTATAAGTTCAATTTGTCCCTGATATACCGTGAAATTTCTTTTTGAGTAGCGTAAACAAATTGACAAAATTTATTAATACTCAACTGGAATTTGAATAATTTATATTTATACAGTTAAAACTGCTAATTAAGGTTTAATTTGAATGTTGATTATAATAAAAGCTCGTGAATTTTCAAGTACTTTCAATGGAGACTTTAACAGTACGTAAGATGTGGCACATTAAAATCTACGATCTGTGAGTCAGTCGCACAAATGAGTGAAAGTCGGCTCGCGTGTGCTGGCAGATATGATCTCAGCCAGAGTTTGCTGCATGCACAGTTCGTTAATTCGTCTGAGACCCCGACGAATCAAAGCGTTTGACTGGCTTTACGGCCTAAAAATTGTTCAAACAATTTGTTACATTATAGTCGTCAACTTTATTTATTAGTATTCACATTAAAAATTGAACAGAAAAAAAATTTCACTTATAATAAATTGATTTTTTCAATAATAATGAAACTTAAGATACAAACTTTAAATACGATTAACATCAATTTTCTCACATCATATACAAGTATAACGGTTCTTGACAACACTTGAGTGTGATATACTAAACACGTTAGAGCTCCTAGTGATAAAAAGCTGCAATAAAAACTCAGCGTGAACCCAACTCAAATATCGTCCGACTTTGCGGGAGTCAAATGTTAAAATAACTTAAAATAAATAACTGATAGTGAACCCTTAAAGTACCTAAAAAAAAAAAAGACATTTACTTCTAAAATAAAGATTTTTTTATGATTTAAAAGTTTATTTTACAAAAAATATTATCTTTAAATTCTAGTAAGCTTCAATTTAGAGAAAGAAATTAAGTTCAAATTTTGTATACAGAAATTATACTAAAATGTTTCAACTTTATTTAAAACTAAAATAACAATTGAACTAAACATTTTTTTAGAATTAAACAATAGAAATTTAATAGTTGAAAAGTTATAAACATTGTTCAGACCTAAATATTCTTTTCCATTGCCCTTCCTTATCCTGTTGTTGCATAATAATAACTGGTCGAGAAGAAGAATGGCAAATAGCTTGTAGTTAGAGATCCGATGCATTATATTCTGAGTTAATTTTTTTCCCCAGCCAAGTGTACCGTTAGTCTGGTTGCGATACATCTGGTAACTCACATAAACACGCATATTCGGCGATTCTACGTCGCGCACCGTTGCAGTTTTGACTCTTTATAAGGCCTTGTTGTTTTGCACCTGCTGAAAAAAAAAATTAGCGCGAAAAATTGTTCAATTAATATGCACATTATTAAGATCAACTTAGTTTCTTAAATAATTAGTTCTTGCTGTGGAATAATCAAGGCATTACATCTAATTATGATTCTTCTTTTATATGTCAAAAATAGGTCATTGGCAAATTTTAATGAATCACAGTTTAGCAAATAATTTTTATTGTTAAACAAAATGAAGAAAAAAATGTCTTGTTACATTGTGTAAAATTATTTCCTTATCGCAGCAAAAAAAATTAAATGCTGATGAACAATGCAGCTTTTTCAAACAATCGCGGTATCAATTTAATAACTTTGCACGAAATTTTGCATCAGCACACGCTGTACGTGTTGCCCTCGGATGTGTGATCATCGAGTGACTTCACTCTTGTGGAATGCAGACTTATTCTATTCGTTCTGCGTTCGTATACCTTATTATGAATGTCATAACTCAAAACAAAAAAAAATTGTCTGCAAGTGTTCTTGATAACAATTACAATATTTTTTTGTTCAATTCAAATTTATTTTATGCAGAAATTAAGTTGATATTCAAAACCAATAATTGCTTTCAATTTTGCCGATTTTAAAATATAATTGTACAAATATTGCAATTTGCGAAAATACCATTTTTTTATCACAAAAGTTATAAAAACAGCGATAAGAATTGTTATCATGTCAAAGATATTGATTATGTAAAAAAATAAGCAAAACATTGACAGTTAATCTGACCGAAATTTGGAACAAAAAGTAATTTCAATTAACAGAATTAAATTGATGAAAGTTGAAAATGTAATTTCATTTCATATAAACTTTGTTTAATAAAAATATTATCTTTCGGAGCACTTATATTCAAAACAAAACTCATCAAATAGGTCATTCGTGTTTTCGCAACCTAATCGAAATTTTGTAAATTTTGAAAGTGGAACCAAAAGCAGAAATAACGGTTCAAGCAGTGTTCCAGTTTCTTTTGTTTTGTTGTTGTTGTTTCTGTGGTCGTCGTTTATTTTCAAGCGATGTTTTTAGAGGAAGAGCAAAAAAAGTTTAAACAAAAATTACGTCACAAGATTTGTTTTTTCAGCTGAAAATTAAGTTGGGAGAAATAGTCTAAATTAATTTGTACGAAACACTGCGATTCAGCTGCGTTCTTTCACTTTGAAATAACTCGGAGAATCGTGAGTGTAAGGCGTGGGAGAAAGGGTTTCTGAAACAAAGGGAACGGGAGTGAGTTGGAAAATTTTTTCAAGAAAATGTGCTAAGACGCAGTTTTCTCGCCAGATTAATCGAGTTAGCATTACAAAATTCCAAGTGTCACCCAGAAAATTGTTTTAAATCACTTTTGACTGAATATTTTTTTAAAAAAAAGTATAATTTTATAAAAATTGACGTTAAAAAGTAGAAAAATTTAATTAACAAGCACAAAAGATAATTAAAACCATGTTTTTTTTCTTTCAAATTATTAACTTTTATCTTTTTTACAAAAATGGTTTAAATGGTATGATTCATGCATTCAATGCCTTCTAATCGATAAATAAAAATATGATTCATACGTTTTTTTTCTCTTAATCGCAATAACAACTTGCTGACTATTTAAATTTAGTATAATTGAAATATATTGCCATTTCTCAATCAGCGAATATTAATTAACGTGAATTACCTTTTACAGATTATTCAAAATGTCAGACCCTGTGAGCGTGAAAGATCTTCCAAAAGTTACTTCAACTTTGAAAAGAGAGTTAGAACTCTTCAACCAAAGAAATATGAAGCACGCTGCGACGACTGAAAAAATCGTATTGCCATCTGCAGAAGGTACAAAAAAATACCAAACAAACTTTTTAATTAAAAAAAATAAGTGTTCTCTTGCAGACCTTCAAAGTTTTCTTTTTAACAAATATATAATAAACTTTTTGAAACTCAATTTATCTTTTCAAACCTAAATTTACTAATCTTATCTAAAACTAATTTTTATTGTTATAAAATGACTGTTTATCTTGTAAAATTATATTTTACTCTTAAAAAATGTGTTTTATAGTAAAATCAATATACTTAGTTAAAAAATATATATATATATAATGTTTATCGAAAATGTTTAAGACGTTGATATGTAGTCCAATTAAAAAGAATTCAAAGTTGATTAACGTTGCACACGAAAAATAATTTATCTTAATAAGATAATTGAATGAGCTCGAGCCTGATGGTATTTCCGCATGAATTGATTTGCCTTTCACTTCTAATGTGATGCTTGTTTTGTTCCAGATGTGGCTGCAGAAAAAACCCAACAAACGCTCATCGCTGGCATTGAAGCGTTTGATGCCACCAAACTTAAACATACGGAAACCACCCTGAAAAATGTTTTGCCTGATAAACAAGGTAATATTTTATAAATCAAAATCTATTATTAAGAAAGAACAAAATTATATATAATAAACAAAATGTTATAACAAAAATATTTACATTTGTTAGATATCCAACAAGAAAAAGGCAAACAACAGCTCATTTCTGGCATTGAAAATTTTGATGCTACCAAGTTGAAGCACGCGGAAACCCAAGAAAAGAATTTATTACCAACCAAAGAAGGTAAATAACAAACATTTTAACAAATATAAAGCAAACAAGAAAAATACATTTTAAGATTATCTAATTTTATGATTCTTATAAATGTTTCAGAGTTAAAAGCTGAAAAAATCTCGGCATAAATGATTGCATCGTTTAGAAGTTACAAGTGGTCGCGACTTGAAGACGCGTAATTTTTTCACTTTCTATATCATAATGTCTTACACTTCATATAATTATATGGACATGAGAAAAAACTTCGAATCGATATAATAATATCGTGAATTATGCTATTACTGTGCTTTTCTTCTTCATGATTTAAAAAAAAAAGAAAACAAAGTGAGAGAGAGAGACAAAAAAAAGTGATGATAAGTTGACCGCAGACAGGTCTCATTCCTCAATCTACAGTGTCAATGGCTTGAAGCGTTGTCTGAAGATGATTTTAATTTTTTCTCACATTTACACTGGATGCATTTTTATATTTTATATACTATCCATAAAAAGAGTGCGCTAAACATATAGACCCGTTTTATTTCCTTGTAACGTCCAATGTCAGGGCCTCAGCAAGTTATGCTTTGGTGCTGATTTCTTTTTCTACGAAATCGTCTAGCGTTTATGAAAATTTATATTTTATATAATGTACAACGGGCTACTGTACTTTTTTAACATTCATACAAAATGCGTTTTTCAACAAACAGATAAATAAAAAAATTTATACAAACATTTTTGCTTTTTTATTTCAAAAATTCCAGGATAACTATCTGTAAAGTCCAATAGTTCACTTTTTTATGTTTACAATGAAAATTTGATTTGGATGATTTAATAACAAAATTGAAATTATTAACTATATTAAACGACTTTATTTTATTGTTTACACAATGCATTTGACTACTACTTACTATACCGAATGCAACAACTTAATTTGAGATTGATTTTGACGTATATCTTGGATCTTGTGTTAAAGAAAAATCTCTGCGTTTGATAACTTCTCTTTTCACCATGTGTTCAGGGAAGAAGCGCCAATCGTGTAATACGCCGTATTTTTTCACTGTTACTGCAAGTCCTCCAAAGATTGCGTAGGACAATGTAATTTGCCTGGCTCTCCCCCATTTGTGAACAATGCCTATGGTTGGCAAAACTAGAAAAATAACAAAAGTCAAAAAATTGTTATCTTATAAAAGTAAAACAGTATTATAATGAAATTTTACTAAATTAAAAGTTTGAAAATAGTTGAAGGTAGTACTAGCGGAAAAGTCCGCATTATTAGGAAGCAAAAATATTATTTAAATCGACACTAAGTTACATAATTTGAAATTCCTAAACAATTTTACTCACAGGAAACAAAAAATGCAATAACTTTAAAAATTAAAAAAATATCATAAAATAGATATCTAGTTCGATAAAAATAAAATAAAAGATTGCAAAAATCAAGTACCGTTAAATGAGGTAACTTTGTGCAAGATTTTCATGTTTTTTAACTTTGCACTATACAAAAAAATAATTACTTAACAAGTCTCTCTAATTTTTATGATTAAATTATAGGCCTGCTTTAGAAGAGTAAATTTTCGCATTATAGACCTAGTTTGCACATACATAAGATATAAATAACACATACTTTGTGCACATCTTATTTAAATGGAAAAATGGTATCCAGAATATGAGGGGCAACTTTGTGCATAACATTTATAGCAATAATTCTATTATTGAGTTTGGAAATTACATTCTGTCTTTTCAAAACATATTTATCTTAATTAAAGAATTTATTTGCTATCTAAAATTTTATTAATTAATTAAATACGTAAATTTGAGGCTTGCACAAAGTTACCCCATTTGACGGTATTTGTCTTACAAAAATTTACAACAAAGTAAAAGTTTTTTAAGATTAATAACTTTAATTAACAGTATCTCTTTATAATAAACAATACTATCTTAACATCCATTCTAAACAAATCTTTAATCTTTCAGAATTAATTTATTAATTTCTTTATTGTAACCGTAAAAACAGAAATGGAAATAATATGATGAATATTAGAAATGTCACTGTTTGCCCTATCTTATCTTTTTTAAGTCTAATTTTAAGTAACATTATCTTTTATATTAATAAAAAGAAATCATCGAAACTTCATAAGCATACTTTAATAACGTTAAACTAATTCATAACGTTGTTTCGCTAGTACTAATGTTTTAAAAAAAGGGCCTTACATCCAATAAGATAATTTGTAATGTCATCCTTCTTTCGGATATTCACTGCACAGTAAGTTACAGCAGCAAATGAAACTCCTATGGCAGTCGATGGAACAATATAGTATGAGGAAATTCTCAACAACTCCCTGTAAGTTCTTGCTTTGTATTTAAAAGCCACCATAGTGTACGCGAGTAATCCACCGGCAAAGCCCCATTTGCCACAGGCAAACATCTTTTCAAATGGTGCATGTCCTTCGGGCTCATCGTAGTAGTTGTGATTGGAAAATAACCAGATACCTGCCATTGTGAGTAACCTGAAAAAAATGTTCAGATAAGAAACAAAATTTAACTAAAAGTTTATCAAATTTACAAAAATCATTAAAATATAAATTTTGCAATTAAATTGAAACGTTTATTGTTAAAATGGACCCAAGTCACATTTTCATGATTTTGAGAACAACGAAAAAAGAAACTGTTAGCAACTCTTCTTTACAATATATTATCAACAAAAATATATTTCTGAAATATGCCGAAGTTATTTAATAACTCTACACACATTTAACAAATTTGATGAACTTGGGACCCTTTTAATAAAAATCAACTTGATACTTCATTTTGAATGACAAAACGTTGTTGAAATCAACAAAATAAAAATGTTCTCCCAAGTTTTATAAAAATATTAACCAAAACAATAAATAATGATAGTTTAGTTTCATAATTAAATAATAATTTTAAGTTCTTAAAAAACGTTATAAGAAACTGTAAAATCGTTATTTACATTCTCTTTTTTATATTATAAGAGCTAAGATTGAAAATGTTGATAAAACATACTTTTTGTCATTAAATAAAAAAGTTTGTTATTGATGATATCGCTTGAAAAAGATAAAAATTACTCTGTGTACTTAGGTCCCTTAGTAAGGTTCCCCCTTATATCAATAAAGTGATTGATTAAAAAACCAAGTTTGAAGCACATTAATAAGCTCAAAATAAATTTCTTATATAAATTTGAGAATTTTCTTTCGAAGTAGTCAAAAATGAAAAATGTATGACTTAGGTCCCTTTTAACAATGAACGTTCCAATTAAAGTCACAAAAATATATAGTGAAATTCATAAAACATCTGAAAATATACTAAAAGTGTATTAATGCATAAAAAATTTTGTACAAAATGTTTATTTTTACTGCCTCAATACATTTATAACATTATAACAATGTAATAATCATTTCCAGATTTTGTTTTCAGTTTTTTTTTTAGAATTAGTTACAGTTAAATTATAAGATAAATAAATTGAATGACAAAATTTCAAAGTTATACATATGTCAAAAATCAATGTTTTTTTTTTTTTTTACAATTAATGTTAATGACACACAGTACAGTAAATTTAAATTCACTGATTGTGCAGCAATATTTTTTTAATTAAATATTAATTTAAAAAAACAACAACAACTAAATTTGACTTACCTTGGTTATAAACTAGCTGAAATATATTTTGGAAGTGATTAAAGAATAGAAGCAAAATACTTGGCTTCCATTCTACAATCAGCTGGTTGACTTGCAGAGTTACATAACCTTTGCCAATAAGGAACTCAAGTTTTTAAGAACACCCAGCTTTGCACCAATCATGTCATCGTTCTGAAAAATACACTGAGAGATTAATCTCTTGACGAGAGCAAAAAAGAATTGGAGTATTATTGAAAATATTTGGAAATATAAAATATATAGTTGAAAGTCAAAATGCTGCGACTCAGTTTGATAAATAAATTATCTCCTCAAGTGAGTTCTTTTATCCTAAAATTATGTTAACCTTTTGAAATGTCATTGTTGAATCTAAAATTTTACAATGTTGTCAAAAATTCTGCTTTATTTTAGAAACTGCAGTACGTAATGACAAAATCATTTTGTGCTCACACGAAAAAAAGTTGTCCCAGTGAAAATGCTTCTCCAAAAGCTGCACCAGGATTAAGTTCGAAAGTTGTCGACATCCCAAATCAACGTACGTTATTCATTTTCAATAAAAAAGAAAACACAAAATTTTTGAACGTAGAAAATAATTCATACATACATTTTGTTATATAGATTTTATACAAGAATATACATTTGTCTATTTAAAATGATAGTTATGAAATAATGTCTATAAACAAACAAGTCAATATTTCTTATACATATATATATATATGAATTATAGTAATTCAAATTATATTTTGTTACAGCTGTAGGATATGTCAATGCTCACAAAGACAAAGAGTACAAAAATCCCGAGTACTTTTGCTATAACGTTATGTCTTTCGCAGAGGCTGAAGTAGAAATGGAAAAATTCAGACTACCAGCACCTTCGAATAAAACGAAATTTGAAAGATAATGTATTAATTAGAGTATGAATAAAATTGTAGTAAAATATTTCAAAAAAATCAAATTATAATTTAAGAAATGTATATTATTGAGTAAATCTGTTGGCATTTTTAAAATCCAAAATTATTTTAGACAAATAAAAAGTTCTAGTTCAAAATAATTTATTACTTTTTGGTAACAACATTTACCGAGTTCGTTCATAAATCAACAATTTTCTTTGCCACTCATTGGCTTCGCTGACAGAAACTTTTCGAAAGAGACAGTCGTTTTCCAAAATATTTTCTATGTGCTCCTGCACGTTTCCTCTGTAATTGAGAGTTTCCAGCATGGGAAAGTCTCCTTGTTTTGCTCTTCGCATTCTTCTCGAAGCTTGTCTGTAGCATTTCCAAAGTTGCGGTTCAACCACAATTATGTTACTCATCTCGCAAATTGTTTGCAGAAATTTTTTCAGACCTAAATCACCGTGATTCAGATGAATCCACATAGTAATTGAAAAAGCGAAAACAACATCAAAAAGTGTTCTGTTGTGAGATTGTAAAAAATGTTTAAGTTGGTCCTCCCGATTTTCTGCAAAAAAATCGAGACACTGAAAAAGGAGGTTTTTGGATTGAGAATGCTGTTCGTTTGCTCGATCGACCAAAATTGGGTCAAGGTCGATTCCCAAAATTGAAACTTCGTCACTTTGTTCTGCTGTTAAGAAGTTGTACAAACCAAAAGTCAAATCCTACAAAAATAATAATAATTTTATTATCTAAACAATATTGTAATAATATTGTGTTCTAGTTTTATAATAATTCATAGTAATTTGAAATCTTACCCCAGCATTACATCCAATATCAAGAGTAATATATTTTTCATCCTGAAATGATGATTTCCAAATTCCCCGAGGAAGCTGTTGTAAACGTTCGTCTGCTGGATGAAATTTGTAATAATTAATAAAATTTCCATGCTTGCTCGCTCCGGGATCGGACTTCTTATTTCTGATTTCATTTTTGTCATTCATTATTTAAAAATTGTTGTTTTCTCACATTACAAATCTGTAAAATTAAAATTTAAATTAATTCTATAACCTAAAAATTTTTTAAGTTAAATTATTTACTGTCAAAGTTTTATTTAGATTTTAACGCTTTTATTGAATACTGAAATATATTTACAAAAAAAAGTTATTAGTTGTATATTTTTTAAAATCACGTTATTTTGACACTACTGTCAACAATTACTTCACAACAGTCCCCAGATAGCACTGCACAAGTCCGCCATTGTTGTTTATATTTAGATATTTTTGTATAAGAAGAAAGTACATTTTTTAAAACTTTAAATTTAATTTATACAAATATTTATATAAATTTTTTCGGGATAAAAGTAGATTTAGGCTACTCAATTTTTTCAATTTTAATCTGCTTTATTATTCATAAAACTTGCTTCATAATAAATATTGAGATATTTTTCTAAATTTTTTTAATTTTTGTGAAAAGAAATTGTTATCTTTTTCGAGAATTCCTCAATTAATACGTATTCTACTTTCCAAAAACTCGAAACGGAAATTTACTTTTAGTGAATATTTTATAAATACAAAATGATTTTTCCTATTGAAGTTTGGGAAGTGATTTTTGGCCACAGTGAAGCAAAAGATTTATTGAGATTCAAGTCTGTATGTATACTTTGGAACAAAATTATTCCAAGAATACTCGAGGTAAATATTTATTAATGTTTATTTTTTATAAACTTTTTTTAGTAAAACTTAATTAATGGAGCAAAAAAATAAGTTTGTACTTTTTCTATAAGAGTTTATTGAACCTTTCATTTTGCTAAAACAAATTCAAAGAAATTATTGAAAAAATTTAAAAAAAATTTAAAGTTAAAATAAATTAAAGTTTTAAACTGCATAACAAAGTTTTTTCTCAATTTTTTTAGCTGCACTTAAATTATTTCTTTAAACTTTTCGTTTCAAATCATTTTAGTGCATTTAAGTTATCAAAACTTAACTGCTGTGAAGATACATATATCAGTTATTGACAATAATTAATTTATTTCTATTCATAAATTTTTAGACAAATGATCGTTGGTACAAACAATGTATACAAGACATTCCAAAAACAGATCTGAACATGATCCTCGACAAAGTTCTAGCTTATTCTGATGGCGAAAATTTAAAGCCATACATCTGTGATTACAAAATTTGGCGAGGAGTTTACAATTCTTGGATGAAGTGGCAAAAATTGAACACTGTAACTTGGTGCTCTGTTGAAAAAATTTACGGTGTTACGACCTACGAATTAGAAACTATCACCTGTATTTCAACTTCAGGTAAAGGTTTTTCTAACTTTTTCTACAGTATTTTTACAAAGAACTCTTAATAAATAATGAAAAAAGTATACATAAACATATACATAACCATTATTGTTAAGTATCAATAATGTATATGAATACAAAATTTAAATAAAATATTATTTAAAAAATCTTTATTTTAGGTAGTTTAATTGTAGTTGGTACTAATGACGGTTTTGTCAGATTTTACAATATGTATGACCGGACAAAAACACCGATTTTTGTTGCTGACCATGGCACCTCCTTATGTGATGTGAAAATTCTCGAATATGGTAATCTTTTCACAGTTATTTTATTTTTTGTGTTTATTTCTTTTACGAGTTCAATATTTTTTTTTTCGAAATTTCAGAAAATTACATTATTGGAGTTTCTCTGTCACTTAACAGTAGAGTCAAGTTTTGGGATGTATTACAGAAAAAAAAATTCTGGGAACATCATGCTGATATTATAAGGTATGATTTATAATTTTTTTATTTAAAAATTGACAAAAAATGAGCTATTAATTTTTCTAATTCAAAAACATTTTTTAGTGTCAGTCATGGATATTGCTATTTATTAAAAGGCAACTTACTTACAAGAAAAGGTCTTGAATCTAGCTCAAGCTATGTTTTTGACAATCATGATCCACAGTTTAAAGCTATTATTGCTGAAAAAAATGAGGTAGTTAAAAAATGAATAAAAAAAAAAATTCACGATAATATAAAAATAAAATTATTTTTAAGGTCTTCTTGTGGTCAGTCAATGGTGAAAATGTATCACTGAAATTTGACAATGGTCTTAGGAATTTTGTAACTCAAGATCTTAAGCCACCTCCACAAAAAATAGGACGCTACAAAATATTTGGAGGAGGATTAGCGACATACATCTCATGTAATATAATATTTAATTTTGCTATTCTGTATTATCATGATTTGTGAATTATAGTTAGTTTTTTTATGAAATTTCAGATGATGGTATACTTAGCTTGTCATTTAACAATAAAGAATGGGTTTCTTATGATATTTTCTCTTTTTTAAATGCAAAGCCAACTAGTGTTTATTATTACAACAAAACACTGTTCATTGGACTTGACACAGGTAAGAAATTCAATTTATTTGCACTTGAAAATTTTTACAATAATCAGCAGATATCGTTTTGTTATTACTTAAAAAAGTACAAAGAATTTGATTTTACAGACATTCTTGTGAATTGCGAAATTAAATTCTTTGATTTACTAAAGATGCAAGACAGAATTAAATTTGTTTAAAAAAACAAAACTACATAAAATTTGACAAATAAATTATTATGAGTAGTTTCATTTTTTGTGTTGCATTTCTATTATAATTTTGCGATAAAAATGTTTATAATAAAGAATGTTTTATTTATTGTCGAATCAAGAAAGTATATTCTGTGGATATTATGGAATTATTTGTAATATTTTAGGTGAAATTTATTTATACCACGTCAATAGTTCCAGTAAACTGATGTGCATGGATTTTAGTCCGAAAAAAGCATCTTTGACTGTCGAAGTTTGTGAGTCGTCAATTTCATCTCTGGACATACTAGAGCACAAACAGCAACCATTCATAGTCGCGACATGCGAAAAGTATATTTATATTGTTGACATGAAATGTCAGTAATCTTTGATTCAGTATTCCAAGTTTAATAGTTAGTATTTAATCTTTATATTTTTATAATACGTTTACAAGAATAATTGACTTACTTTTTTCGATTATATCAATGTTCAATGATAGTTTTTTCACAGTAAAATTTGTAATTATGTAAGCTTTTCTTAAATTAAAAACTAAGAAAGATGTTTGATTTACTGACATAAATTTTGTTTTATAAAAAGTACTTTTATTTACATTTGTCTAAGACTATAAAATTAACATGTTTATAATAAAAAATTACAGCAATTGACAATTTTTTTTTGTTCTTTAATTGTATAATTGAGTTTACTGTTTTGTTTTTAAGATGGTTATTGCTTATAAATAATTTATTCACCATGCTGATCTTGTTTATCTTGTTCGTGTACTTCAAATTCATGAGTATTTTCACAATTATTGTCGGTATTATCTATATTTACTATGCTCTCATCCTGATTTTTTGAAGTCACAAAAATTCTTTCCATTTTCAGCACTTTTCTTGTTTTTGCAATATATTGTATGTTTGGCTCTGTTTCAAACTCATCTTCTGCAGGCTTCTTATTTTCTTTTTCAAAAAACATGTAAGTTCCAACGGCATCTTCAAAAGTACCCTCATAGAACTGCAAAATGTACAAATATAATTAAATAAATTTTTTAAAATATATAACTGACTATTATGAGTTTTGTTCTTTTTTTATAAGAAGCAAATACAATTTTGATCTCATAGTTCAAAAATAATACAAACCTTTCCATTTACTTGCATTATCGGATGTTCTGTATCAATTCCAATCATGTCCAGTTTCAAATTTTTATTACTAAATGCATTGTTTTCGTTACAATTTTCAAACTCAACGTAAACCAAAATCTCCTCTTCTTCTTCCATTTTTCGTGAAAAAATTGCTTTTTCGAACTGTCAACAACAAAATCACGTGTACTCTTATATTGCACTTTCAGCTGATTGTGTTCTTAAAGTGCATACATATAAACAAAGTACACAAATAGATTGAACAAAGACAATATATGTTAAATTTTGTTAAAATTATGAAAATGACAATTAAATGATGAAAAACTTATAAAAAATAAAATATTTAAATTATTTGATACATATATATTGAAAATGTATGTCATCTGTCAATAAATGTTAATTAAAAACTATTTTTTACCGTAAAAACAAAAACAGTTTATTTAAATTTAACATTTTATATTTTCAATTTTCAAATGAACTATTTCTCAAAATGTTACCTTACGATAATGCTTCAAATTACTTTTCTAAAATGTTATACAAAATTATCAAAGATTAAACAGTTATTAATAT
>JABFPM010000676.1:0-25879 GCA_022817325.1 Idris sp. 1 HC-2018 | reverse complement strand
TATTCAGTGATCTTTTAAATTATATGATTGTTTTAATTAAGTTAAAAAAAACAGCCATGTACCGGTGTTGACTACAGATGGGAGAATTTTATAAACTAAAAAACAACAAAAAATATAAAAAATTACGAAAGTAGTTGCAAAAGTACGATAATTTTTCAAATTATCAAATTTTTCAAAATTTTCAAAAGTACAAGAATGTTTGATTATGCTATCAAGAATAACTGTGCCAAATTTCAGGTAAATCGGTTGAAAATTGACTGACAAAAACATGGTCATATTTTTGTGGCGGTTTCAACTGATTTTTCTTATTCAGCCCATTGACAACTAGAAAATATCAAAAATGTGGATTTTATTTTATTCAAAATTGTGGATTTTAGCCGTTTTGATAGCACCTCCTCTTAAATAACTTGCAATTAACTTATTTAACTTATTAGTCAGGGTCTTTGTGAATAAAAAGTTTAACTGTCTGAAATTCTCTTAATCTTATAATTTAAAATGCAAATTATATAAAATGCAAAAATATAACAACAATTTTTTATAAAAGTATATTCTTTTAAATTAAAAGACTCATCAACAAAACTATTAATTCAAGAAAAAAGTGAACGTTTAATTTTTATTTTTGAATGAATGTAATTATATAGTATTAACAGTTTATGAAAGGCTTTTAAAAATATTTTCATTATGGTTGATTCTTTTACCGCATCAAACTTTTTACAGAAAGATGATTTTATTCGCTTCATTAGTCAAATATAATGAAAAGATGAATTTTAAATGCATTGAAATTTGTCATTTGGAGAGATGATTTTCCACCCTAAATAAGTGTCAAGATAATCAGGTATTCTCAGCGTGTCTCGTGTCGGGTTTCCGTTGTACGTCATCCTATCTTTTTTGGTGTAAAAGAGTTGCTTTTTTTCATTCATACGTGATCGTCTTTGCAAGTCATTCATTTTGTGACACGTGCTGCACTCAAAGAAAATACGCACACAGGTTAATTTAATGACTGTATATTAGTCTTAGAAACGGTAACTAATTAATGAAATACGTCCTGCTAATTTCCGCTCATAAGAAAACATGATTATTTTAAATCTATTTGTTTTTTATGTAATCAGCAATTAATGTTCAAAATATTATATTATTATGATTACTACAAATATATTGAAGTACAATTTTTTTCAATTATTATATTTATATGATTTATTTTATTTCAATGATTACCAAAAAATAGATTGAAGAAAAAAATAAAATAAATGAATTAAAAATTACTTATAATAACAATCTTATAATAAATAAAATTGGAAGTTTTCAAATAAATGGAAGCCTAAGACTTTTAAAAAAAGCACATTTAATATTTTGAACAAAATTAATATCCTTAACTCCATATTTCTCTAGAGTATCTTTTAACTTTAGACTAAACAAATTGTATTCACTGATCAATTTTTATATTATTCCACGTTTCTTCAACTAGGTCGTGGAATTTGTTTACATTTATCAGTTTAGAATTGAAATTTATTGTTTAGCTATTCCTCATATGTTTTCAATCGGATTAAAGTTTATTGATGGTTGAAGTGACTTTTTGTAATAAAGTCATTTTTTACTACTATTGTATTACTTTAGAACTATGCTTTGGATCATTGTTTTGCTGAAAAATGAAGTTATATTTTTATTATAACATTGATAAGTGTGTAGATGCATTGTCCTTTATAACTGTAGAAAAACAAACGTTTTATTTGAAGACGTTTAGACATTTTTTTTCTGGCGAAAAATGTTAAAAGCGTATTTTCTAAGATACTTTAGCAATCTTTTACCATGAAAAGATATCTAAACGTCTTCAAATAAAACGTTTATTTTTCCAGTGAAGTGTGTAAATGTTCGATCCATTATACCACACGGAAAGAGAAATACAAATTTATTACCATAATTAATTTGTAATAGGTAAACTAGGAATTATACGTATTTAAAAGCTAGGAACATTGTCAAGTTTTCTTAATTTTCCTAAATTTTTTTCAGGAATAGCTTTACATAATAGTGAAAGATAAGGCTATTTCCAAGAAAAACCTAGGAAAATTATTCGTATAATTTGACTATGAATTATCTCTAATTTAAAGCTATAAGTATTTGTCAAAGTAAAAAAGCTGGCATTTTTCTCTCCGTGTAACAATTTTTTGTTTTGGCCCCACATTGCTTATGCAGAATTATCCGCATACCTTCACGTCTTCACCTCTGTGTTTCAAGATTTTTGAAATGCATTTTGGCTTGAAATATTCTTTTTGAATACGTCTAACATAAGAAATCCTATCAGAGCATATTTTACATTGAATTTAGATTCATCCGAAAATGAATCTACACGGTAGAATAAGGTTTCAAAAATTATACCCTCATTATTAACAAAAATTATAATTTCATATTGAAGTACTGATATGATGTAGAACAAGTACTCACTTTACAGAGTGCAACACCAGTGTCAAGTCTGTCCATGAAGTTATCGACATTGATCCTCAACTCTGGATATAAAGCATTCAGCCATTCCGCCAGATCTTCTTTCATGGCTACCAAATATTCCTCCGAAGATTTGAACGGCCTGAAAGATCGGGCCTCCAACAACACCGCCATCGTTGCAAGTGATTTCTTTTCTATAAACAAAGAAAAAGTTTCATTTTAGCTATTGCTTCATCCGTAATACAAATATTTGTGCTTTTCTTTCGTTTCATCTTTTCTAAATGTACTTCAATGAGCAGACTTTTTACACATTCAACATTGAAACAGTTGGCCGTATTTGTCTTCATGTTCTAACATTTCTCATTGAAATTGTATATTTCTTTTCTTCAAGCGTATAAATGAAAAATTACTAAGCGTTTGGACATTTAAAATAGTAATATACAATAAGAGTAATACAATTTACAATTGATCATCTCGTAATGTTGAAGTTCAAAATATATCGACTTAAGTAGATAGTAATATAAGCTGTAATCTTTTACATCCTGTGCTCATTATTTCAGTCTTTTTCCGTGGATACTTTTTCATTTCACATAATTATATTTGAATAAGCTAGGCAAAGAAAACTAGTAAATTATACCGAGAATTATAATATTATATCCAGTAAAAAAGATGATTCAGGCGATATTATAATTCGACAAAGATACAATTTTGTGCGTACTAAAATATAAAAGTTGAATTCTTAATAAAAAAAAGTTGCTTTATGTATTAACATGTTACTGTCAATTTTTATTGTACCTTCACAACAACATGTTTTCGTCAAATTTTATTAAAAAGAAGAACGACAATATATTGTCAAAATCTATAGTATGAATATTTTAGATAAATAAAAATGGTATATTAATTTATAAATCTCTACTAAAAAAATATAAATATTGTTTTACTTTTGTACAGATAAGAAAAACATACTTTGAGATTTAACTCTCACAGTTTTACACAAATTTTCTCTTTCTAAGAGAATTTTAATATCATTTCTTTTTACCAAAACAGGTCTTAGACTTTAGAACTTTTGAATTTCAAATTCCCTCCTAATTAACGTAAAATCCCCTCGTGACAAGGATTTACATCTAATAATTCTGCTCCGTCAATTCGAATAGCGAGCTCCTCTGATTGATATACAAAAGTGAAGCTTCGCAGCCTCAAAGTTCATAAGAATAAAAACAGATGTAGCGCATCTTGTTCAGCGTTTTGCTTGTCATCGGCAACGCCTATTGAGTTTGTGATTTCACGTGCCAAAGGATATTTCCCTCGTGAATTTTCTCATCTAGGCTCGTGCGACGAGAAAGGATGAAGGTTGAAAGATCGCAAGGCATCGCGGGAGGTCGCAAATTGCCGATTGGAGAAAAGCGATCGTGAATCCTTAGATTCCACGGAGTGCGACATCTCGCGTGCTGCAAACTGAACGTTCGTGATTTACACATGTTTCAACTACATCTAAGACACGCTACAAAACAGAAAAACTAATGTTATGACTGTTTTTTCATTTTTTAAAATAATTATTTTATAACCTTTCAAATCAATAATTTAATGGTATTCATTACCCATGTGGAAATTTACCATCGCAGATACCACTTATTTATCTTTTACTTCTCCAATAAGTGGTATCTACAAATCGGGTGCTCTTGTCAATATTTCTCGTGGTTTAGCGGTTAAGGTGCGTCTCGTCGATAGAGGAGCAGCGACGGCAGCAGGCAAGAGTTCGATCCCAACCAGGCAACACATTAAATTCTTCTTTATTTTAAGATTAATTCTACATGACTGGTTACGTGCGCAGAACAAATCGATAAAGTCAACAAACAACATTGTTTTGATATTTATTTTTTTAACAAATTTTTTAATATTGAAATAAAATAGCTAAACACGCGTGTTGCACGCATGTAATACGCATGTTTTTTTTCACGGATAGGCAATAATGGCTAGATATTTTGCAACAAAATATCAGTTCAATCTTGGGTCCCTATATTGTGCCTATATTAGACCCCAATATCAGACCAATATTGGACTCCTATATCGGGCCAATATTATCTGCCAATATTGGCCGGATATTTTCTGCCAATATTGTGCCAATATTGAATGCCGAAGTTGACCAGTCAATGTTGACCGTCAATATTGGTCTGATATTGACTTATTAAATGGGCCGATATTGATCTGATTGTTAGTGTCGGTATTACATCGGCATATCCACATGAGTATAGAATTTTTGATAAATGTGTATGCAGAATAAATTTATAAATAGGACAAAAAAAAAAGTTAAACGGATATTGAATTAAATAATTTAGAATTAATGTTAAGCACAGGACAATGACATTAAATTTGATTTTCAAATTGAATTTATTGTCGGCTAAAAATTTGTAATCTTATTTCAAAGTTGTTTTGACAGGTAACGGTGAAATTCTTTATGTTACAAATAATTTCAAGTGACCATCAAGATCGCGACAACTTGAAATATATAGATATTTCTTTAAAATCAATCTATTAAGTTGATTGATGCAATTTCATGCTGACAGAAGTTTAATTTCGAAGCAAAGCCTTTAAATTACTGTTTTCACCTATTTGGAATGTTTTTTTGATGATGGCATTAAAGTGATCGATTTTATTATAATGATATGTTTACACTTGCAGAAAAGTAACATGATTTAACTGTTTGGCTGACATAATTATTATTGTTTAATAAAATATTTAAATTTGATTGTTATCGACATTTTTGTATAAAAAAATCGTTCAAACTTTTATAAGTTGTTTTTTGTTATATAAAATTAAATTAGTTTATAACAATTTTATTGAGACAACTAAATGATTTTTAACTTTATTAAGTTACATTAAGATTTCTATAAAAATTGTTTGCATAAAATATAGAATAAATATAGAATCTTATTTGAATAACACAAATTTATTCTACGCAATTAGTATAACAACATTATACGTATTTCTTATGTCACTTTGTGACAATATTTATCAAAATGCACCAATAATTTCTCACAATACTAAGTTTCAATTCTAACACTTTTCATTTCCTACAACTGATAAAGTGTCACATGCTCGCAATACATTTAAATGTGTTAAAATATACAAGTTATGTTCATTTGTAATTTTAAACTCGTCTGAACTATCAATTTAACACAAATTTTAATAAATAAAAATGGGGAAAAAATGAAATAAATTAGTGATTTAGCGATACGATTATCAGAAACATTAAAATTGAAATTCCCATTAAACAAATTGAATAATGTAATCCAAATCGCACAATTATGTTAATATTGTTTATTTAAAATGAAATGCGTGTATAGAAAGTTTACAAATACTGTCAACTTTATGAATTTTTGCAATCTACAAGTTGGTGGCTTCATTTAAATCATAAAATAATGAAACCATTTATTATATTGACGATAAATATTCATTTTTGCCTTATTTTTTGTCCACATTAGCGCGTTTTTATAAATACATGCTATTTATACAAACATCATCTTTATTACCATAAAATATTCTAACCAGGATTTAACATGCTTTGCGTGAATTTAGAACGAAACAAGAATTATAAACTATCGAAGATGCCTTTTAGATATGTAAACACCTTCATTTCAACTTGATTTAAATTATTATACAAATGTCATTTTTATAATTTTCTTATAACAGGTACAATATTTTCTTCTTAAATAAATTTTTCTATCGAATAAATTTTGGCCATAAAATATATGTATATAAATTTAATTGAATTAATTCAAAAACTTTCTGGTTGCTCTCCTTATGTATTGAATTTATTGTCTTCGGCTAACCGAAATTCATTATGCTTACATTGCACGAATTTCGCCGAGGCAATTAACCTAATAATTACGATGTTGTGAATGCATCTTCACTTTGGAGAAAGTGAAATAACATAACGATTCGTGCGACAATTGTACTTATCATCCTCGTAATTATAATGTTTTATACTTGAAAATGAATTATCGAACGCATACATGAGTTTTGGTAAACATAAAGCAATAAATCTTTTTAACGCGCCGTCGACAACAAGCTCTGTGTATGTACGTTCGGTATGAAGAAAGGTAAAAATACTTAATGAATGCTTACTTAGCCGCAACCTGTTCGTGCGCACCTTTTTTCCGACTTGTTCTCTTCGCGAGAGAGATAATGCGTGATTCACCGTTGACGTAAGAGGTATTACCTGCTCCGTGAATGTAAATGTAACATGCGTTGAAGATTAAAAAATTATTAATCTCATTGATATCGCAAGGCGTGGTTTCTTTAGAGAGAGAGAAAAAAAATAAAAGTTGTCAGTTTATCGTTTTGTGTCGTTCGGGCGCGAAAGGACGTTCTGAAAAGTTTATGGCCGTTGTCGTGTCGCGCAATTTAAAATCCATTTTAAACGTGTTACAGACTTTCTTAAACATGTAATTTGAAATGAAAAATTATTTCTTAATTAAAAATTGTTATTTAGAGTGATGTTGCGCATTTTCCTTTTGGTTTATCTTAGTTAAAAATAGAATGATTTAAGAACTTAAAATAAGTACCGAATGCTGTTAACAAGTTTATTTAATATTTATAAATTTAATAATACTAAATGATATCAATTACGTTTTTAATGTTTTACGTGAAATTTTGTGTGAACATATTTTGACATCTACGTATTAAAGACTAAAATTTAAGATGGCCTACTTTTCTTAAGATGAAGATGATTTGAAGTAGAATGAAGATAATAATAAGCAATTATATTATGGAAGCTTCTTTTTTACAGTTTTCCTTTTGAAATTGTAAATTGAAATTTCAAATTGAAACTAACACACACAAAAAAGTTGTATTTTAAATTTTAAAATCTAAAGAAATTTATTATCAATTTCATCATCAATTTTAAATCAAATACAAGATTTAAACTATTTTTAATTATACATATATTTTTTTGTTTTTGTTAAATTTGAAATCGTAGATTTTATAGCATTATAATACTATAACATTGTACAACTGCAGAGAAATTAATATTTCACTTTTAAAAACGCAAAACCATCCAAGCAAATGTTACTTGATGTACATAACGAATATAATTACATCCTTTTCCATCATTGTAACTCATTTTCTCTGCCACCAGGAGATATAACTTTGCATTACTTTTTACATATATATTTTATAATCAAATTTGCAAACAATAACAATTTATTGGAGTTAAAAAAGCAGAAAATAAAAATTATACAATGTAACTGGCATGAGAAACTCGTACAC
This sequence comes from Idris sp. 1 HC-2018, assembly GCA_022817325.1. Lineage (NCBI taxonomy): Eukaryota > Metazoa > Arthropoda > Insecta > Hymenoptera > Scelionidae > Idris > Idris sp. 1 HC-2018. The sequence continues at coordinate 18,175 of JABFPM010000676.1, read as the reverse complement.
AATAAAAGTGACCTAGGCATCAGTTTCGAGGGAATTATGCACGGTTTATTATATGATACACGCAACACACATACTTCTGACACGGATTTTACGTAACGCGATTCGCTCTCGCTCGACGGATTGCCTCTAATTTTCAATTCTCGTGGTTATTGAATGATAATCGTTGGTGCGTTGTTATACAAATGCAAAGGCCAGTTGATGACTTTATGGCAGGTAGCGCGCGATATCTTTATTTCTCCTTTATAACCGCGGTGTGTGTGCCTTCAACTCAACGTGCTGTTACACGCGACTAAAACTTACGAATTTCTGTTTCGACAGCACGCGATAATTTCAACGAAAGTCAATAAATTATGCATTTTAGATCAACTAACTTTTGTAACTTGCAATTCTGACAGTTTACGTAATTGTTTACAAACTTATTTTACATTAATACAAGTTTACAATTTTAATATTTAATACAATAAAAAAAGAAAAGAAAAAAACAAATTTATTTAACTTACTATTGAAAATTACAAAATGAAACAAATTTTCTAACATTAAAATATAAAACTTGCATACTTTTTCTTTCGTATTTTGATTTGTTTGGTAATTTGTTATTAATTTATTTGAATTAATGTGCCATTAATAATTTGACTTCATATAATGAAAACTTCTCCAAGTTCAACGTACACTTTCTATAATTTATGCGCAACTGTAATGGTTATTTGAAGAAGACATTATTTGATTCTTGGTAGTACATCAATCATGATATGCCTGTTGGTGGTCAGGGAAACAAACAGACGTCGCATCTCGGAAGAATTTTGTGGAATTTGAAATCATAATAATTTGTCGCAAGAACAGTGCCGACCATTGATATATGTTCATAAATATTTAGACGGCTATTTCATCTAGTGGTTATATCACATTAATAGTTGTTAGATGCGGTCAATTGTAGGACAAAAATGTTTTAAAATGTATGGAAATTTATACGCAGAATAAATCACTTTGGAAATATGGGTCATATCGTTTGACTCAGGTGTATCTTCAAAAACCAATACAGAAACTGAACATTAATAAATACCTCAACATTTGTTGAAGAAATTTGATGGGGTTAAACCACACAGTTAACTCATCTAAATTAAGTAGAGAGGATTCAAAAGTGACATAATAATACTTAGAAACTTTTTTTAAATATTGTAAAAGAAATTAAATTTGTTCAGTCAAATATGGCTGTTAATATTATAAATTTAGTAGTAATCATTTTAAGTGTATTGATAAATAAAATTTTCAAAAGCACCATATGATTTGCTACGCAACTTTTCGTCGTAAAATTTATAATAGTTTCTTTGTAATAAATCATTTGAGTAACACACTGGACAGATATGCAAGTTTGCTTTCATTTGGATACAGTCTCTGACGTTGAAAATGTCACATGCTGAAGTAACACATCATACGATAAATTTCACGGTACTGGCAAGAAGGCTCTCTCAATTTTTATTATAACTATATCCATCTCAAAATATATATTTTAATTTTTAAGCAACTTTATAATAAATTTTAAAAAATACTCAAGAAACTCTATAAAAATGAATGCCTGATTGTTCGAAACTGTGCGTAATTACTTTTTTTAATATAACCAATTATATATTTATTTAACAAGTATTCCATGTAAGATGGCGTTATTTGTGTTTGTTACTCGCACTTGTTTAATACTCGCCCACGTATTCTTATACACCTATAACCTCACATTCATCGCGAGGATTCGAACCCACACGCATTGCAAGCCGGTATATGTTGAAAAAAATTCTGATAAAATATATACATATTGCTAAATATTAAACGCGCAATCACAGTGTCATGTGAACCGTAACAATTACCTGCAGTTACGGCTGTTCGCGATGAAACAATAACTACCGTACACCAGAGAAATCGGCTTCTAAACCGATGTTTACAGCGGATGATAAGGGACTTTCTTCGTCTGCAAATGATCGCGTTTCGTCATGCGGTGTCTCCGATCGGCTGACTTGATTGTTTTATTATATGTCAGGCTCTGTAATTACTCTTTGTCAGATGAAGATCAACGACACTCGGTGACGCTGATTTGATATAATATAATTTCAGCATGAGTGTTCAAAGATAGTTTTAGATTGTTACAGAAAAAAAATATTAATCTTGCAGATCAGCATGTATATTATATGTTGAAATAAAAGAGAAAAGGAAATTATATGTGTAAACACTGCAGATAATGAGAGGAAAAAAAACGTTCGGCAAACAGAACTTTTGTCATTATTTTCTTTTTTTACTTTCATAATGGTTAAATATTCGGTAAACATATAATTTTAGTAGTAGTTTATTCAATATTTTTGTTAGTGTACTTTTTTGTATTATATTTAATCTACTGTTAAAAATGCTTAACCATACATTTTTTCAAAGAATATCATTAGTAAAATATACATTTAAATATATTTAAATATATTATAATTTATAAATTTTTTAATAGATTATTTTTATGATTGTTAATTGATAGATTTTATTTACACGCAACTGTACTTTATTAAACAGACGATTTTAATCTTCGTGTATTTAAGATTAAAATAAATCGATAATTCTCTTATAAATATGTGTTTATTTTCTAAAAGATACACGGAATATTTATAACATTTTAATTTAATTAAATTATATAACGCTTACCAATAACACTCAAATTTACAATGAATGTAAAGCAAGTTGCCGAAGTTATTTAAAATTCTGTGTCATTTATTTTGTGGGAATTAATTGGAACAAGTATAAAAAAAATTGAACAGCCGTGTGAAGCGAATTACACGATCTGTTTTATAAAAAAACACATGTTAAATCTCATTATGCAAAATGTAATTTGTATTTGTTTCTAAAACAGATACTTGCAAATTTTCTTAAAAAATGGCTCGACACGTTCACCACTACGATAGTTCCCATTACTCATTTCATTAAACCTTTTATAGAGAAAATAATGTTTTAATTGGTTTAACCTTTCCACAACTTTTCTAACAAAGTCCTTGTCGTTTTCATACACAATCCTACAATTGCAAAAATATTCTTATATTTTGATTACACATTTTTATAGTAAAAAATAATTTTAATTAAAATAATAAAATTTGATTTTATGATTTTCACGCTGATTTACGAAAAGTTTTCTTATTTTTATTTATTACATGAAACAAATGTTTTAGCTGCAATCAAATCAAAAACTTTACTAATGTTCTTGTATATAAGCTGAGTAAAAAAATTATAAATAATAAATTATTATTATGAATATTAATTTTAATATTTATAGTTTAGATTTATCACTATTATTTTCATTATCAATAAAGGCATCTAAATATACTGGAATATTTGATTTCATGTCAAGAATCGATTCTTATTGCATGCTCCAATGTATTGCATAACATTGAACAATTAAGAAACAAAAATTACATCAATTCTGGAAAGGTAGAAAACATTATCGCAATTACAAATTGCATATATCTTCTTAATTCACTGAAAATAATACACTGTTGAACTAGCAGTTCAGACTGCAAGTTTTGCAGTCTTGAACTGTAAATTTTTACTGTGCCTGGCTGTAGCGTGTTTTACAGTCTATGACGTAACAGTCACGAATTGTAACTTCGTTTCATTCATTTAATAGGTTAGGTATACTAAATGTATTGTTTTGACAGATGAAGAAGTTAATTATAAAATTAATAAATTCAATCTGTTATTAATTTTTACTAATTTTAAGTTTTTTAACTTTATGTTTAATTCATTTTTTTTAGATTATATCTACAGTATGTATTGTGATATACCTTCAAACACGGGCACTAATTCCGCTAATTCGAAATCATGCAAAAATGTTAACAACAAAAGTATCTTCATTCAATAAACTCATATTACGTGATAAAAAATGGTCAAAAACGAGAAAATAATAATATTATTAAAAAATAATAATATTATTAAAAAATAATTCAATTATTAATCATAAATGTTTTATTTTTTACGACAATAATGATTAAATATTAAATTGAACAGTCAAATAAAAAACTTGATTTGAGGCTATGTTGTTGCCAGCCAACGTACACAATGCAATATTTCTAAATTAAATACTTATTTTAACTTTCTACAATTATAATAAAGATCACAAAAAACTATTTTTACTTTTTCTTTACAATACTTACAATGACAATAAATTTTATACTCCATTCACCAGATATACGAATAAAACACACAAAAAAACACAAACTTAACACAATTTTAAAAAGCATTACTTAATAAAAATCAAAATTTTAAAATTATTATAATCGGTTTGTTATAATAATTGAACATCCGAATTTTAAAAAGGGATTTACGCTCGAAAGTGAAATTTTTTGCAAAAATGTTAGTTGACACGATGCAAAAGTTTTTATTGTTTCACACGTCATCGCTAACCGCCATTTTGAAAATTGTGTTGACAATAAATAAATGATTATATTTTTAATACTATAATACAGAAATGTTTTAATTGCAGGTCAATAAATAAAAGAACAACAACGTAAATTGAACACTAATCGTGTATTCAAAAATACTTGTTACATTTATTGAAAATAATTGGGTACGTTACGTTCGACGCTTTCGGTGAGACTGGTAAAGAAAAATATGGCGTCGTAATAAAAAAAAATGTTACCAACATAAGAAAAATAAACTGAACTATTTTAACACTATATAAATCAAGTCAAAATCTCAACAATCCCCCCCTCGGGAGGATTACGTAATCATGAGTGATTCTTTCGAACTGAAAACTCTTTCAGCACCTTCTCTCGGTGTTTTTCGTGTAGATTTCGATCAAGCGACTTTGTAAACAAATCCGCTGGGTTTTCATGGGTCGGTATGTACCTCAACCGGATGGTTTCTTCAGCTACCTTTTCTCGAACAAAGTGGTGCCTTATTGCAATGTGCTTGGTCCGACTCTTGCTAATAAAATTTGTAGCATGTGCAACTGCAGCTTGACTGTCACACCAAATCAAAGATGACCCAGTAACTAAACTGCCATACCCAATAGACTTCAATAACTCTGTCATCCAGGATACTTCTCTTGCACATTCAGCTAACAAAACGTACTCCGCCTCCATCGTGCTCAGCGCCACCGACGTTTGCTTGACACTTCTCCAGAATACCGGTGCTCCAGCCAACATCACCAAGTACCCGCTCGTACTTTTTCGATCCAACACAGAGGTCGCCCAATCTGCATCAGAATAAGCGGTCAGCTCCTGGTTTGTAGACCTGTAGACCAGCTCGAAGTTTTTCGTCTCCTTCAAGTAGCGAATCACTCTTCTCGCAGCATTCCAGTGATCTTCATTATTCTTGGAACAAAACTGTGCTAATTTCGCGACAGAGTATGCAATGTCAGGACGAGTTCTCTGTGACAAATAAAGGAGCCCTCCTATTATTTCTCGATAGGATCGATTCACAGCATCCTCTTCTTTTTCTTCTAGCAGATAAGTCGGCCTGACTTCCATTGGTGTTGCCACTCCCTTTGCATCTTCAAGTCCAAAACGGCGAATCAGCTTCTCAATGTAGTCAACCTATGATAGACTCACACTTCCGTCAACTTCTTTGCAGAATTTCACTCCCAGCATGTACGACAAATCTCCAATATGTTTTATGTCAAAACATTTACCAAGGAGTTTCTTCACCTCTTTTCTTGTGGCTTCGTTCTCGGCAAAAGCTAGCATGTCATCCACGTAGACACACATAATCGCTTTTCCATGTATGGTATTTAAACTGTAGACACACGGATCCACTTGATTTCGCATGAATCCCAAGTCTTCCAGCGATTTATTCATGTGTTCATTCCAACATCGTCCACTTTGTTTGAGACCGTATATGAATTTTTTTAATCTGCAGACATATTCTTCTTTGTTTTCTCGGATGAATCCCTCAGGCTGCTCCATATACACCTCTTCGTTTAGTTTGCTGTGAAGGTAGGCACTTTTCACATCATACTGGTCAGTCAGCCAACACTTTTCAACACTTGCAGCTACCAACAAACGAATGGTTTCAAAATTGGATACCGGTGCGTATACCTCTTTATAGTCGACACCTTTCTTCTGCGTGCAACCTTTGGCAACAAGGCGTGCTTTAACTCGAGTAGTATCTCCGATGACATTTCGCGTAAAGACCCACCTACATTTTGTAGGCTTTATACCAACTGGCAGCTTCTCCAAGTCCCAGGAGTCGTATCCCATCAGAGAATTATACTCTTCACTCATTGCCTCCCACCACTGTACAGCTTCCTTGGACTCGACAGCCTCTCGATAACACGAAGGAACTTCGATGTTGTCGACTGCTACTGCATTCAATTCCTGGCTGTCTGTATTTTTGGATCCAGAGCGTAGTGTCATGCGGTGTGGCGTAGATCTCGGCTGTTTTTCAACCTCTGCTTTTCTCGGTCGTCCGCGTTTCTTTTTCGACTCTTCAAAAGGATCAGGTGCAATTTGACTTTGCACTGCCTCGTCACCTGCTTCTTCTTCGACGATTTGCTGCTCATCATTTTCGTTGATCATGTCCTCTTCACCCTCGCTGTCCTCGCTGTCGCTGCTCCGAATTTCTGGTGCGTTTTTGTCGTCTGAAGTACCTTCCTCTTCTGGCTTCTCAGAAAAAAACTCAGCAATATTCTTCGATGGTTTCTTTTGCTTTACACTTTCATCGCTGTTGAGTTGTTTACTCTTCTCCTTGAAAACACAATCTTTTGATTCCTGTACCTTTTTCGATTCGTCCATCCAGACTCGATACCCACGTCCTCTCATCGCATATCCAACCAATATTCCTTTGTCAGCTCTCGCAGTCAATTTAGAATGACGTTTCACCTTCTGTATGTGGACGAATGTTTCACAACCAATCTGCCGCAGATGCTTCACACTGGGTTTCCTTCCTGTCCACAACTCGTAGGGAGTCTTCTCTGTATCGTGCGAGTTTGTGACTCTATTTCGTGTATAAGCTGCTGTGTGTGTCAACTCAGCCCAAGCACTTTTTGGTAGTCCGGATTCGTCGAGGGTAGATCTCACAAGGTCCATCAGCGTCCTATTTAATCTCTCGGCCACTCCATTTTGCTGTGGAGTGTAGGCCATTGTAGTCTCGTGAATAATTCCCTGAGATTCACAATATTCTGTCCACTGCTTGGAGCAGAACTCAAGGCTGTTATCCGTCCTCAGTCGCTTCACTTTTTTGTCCGTTTGATTTTCTGCTTCAGCCTTCCACTTCTTGAACTCACTGAAGGCCTGATTTTTATATTTCAAAAATTTCACGCAGACATAGCGGCTTTTATCATCCACGATGCTGAAGACGTATTTATTTCCGCCCCAGCTCGGCACATCGATGGGTCCCATCAAGTCAGCATGAATTAATTCAAGTACAGACGTCGTTTTTGGATACTCCGCAGACGTTTCTTGCATTCCCTCGGCGGACGTCTCACCTTTTTCTTCGGTAGATGACTCTCGTGTGTTCTCGTCAGGCACTTTCTTCTTACCTTTGGGTAAACTCTTCACGAAAGGTTGACGAGCTGACTTGCCTGCCAGGCAGTTGTCACACTGTGTTGGTTTCTCCGATGTCACATTAAGTCCCAAAACAGAATCTGCAGCAAACATGTTCAATATTTTCTTTTTACTCACGTGCATCATTCTGCTGTGCCATAGGTCCAGTGGTAGTGGTCTTTTTTGGTTGCATCTCCAGCTGATTTTTCCCACCGCCACGTTCAGCATCACGTCCTCGTAGGGTTCTGTTTCAATCATGAATAATCTTCCTTTCGGTTCCGCTTTGATCAGCAACTTATTATTGTAGTCTAGAATAGAACATCCATTTTCACCAAAAATAACTCTTCTATTGTTTTCTAGTAGCTGCTTCACTGAGAGAACTCCGTGATCCAATCCTGGAGCAAGCAATGTGTCCTCTGCCGTGAAACCGGGTACCGAGATAGAGTTATTTCTAATCTTCACATTCACTGTGCCTCTTCTAAGTGATGGAGTCGTCCCACCATCTGGCATGTTCACTGTCTCGTTGATCCACTTGTTTACCTTGGAAAAATTTTCTTTGTTCGGCGTCATGTGGTGTGTCGCTCCTGAATCGACGATCCAACAGTCCTTGTTCACTTTCATGGAACCACAAGACACAGTCATGTTGACAACGGTTTCTTTTTCTTTGTCATTCTGCTTTTTCGCTTTACGTTCAGGAAAATTCCTCGCAATATGTCCCTCTCTATGACAAAAGTAGCAAGTAAACTTTTTTTTCAGTTGGTTTTTAGCTTCATCTTCTTGTTTACTTTTTACTGTTTCTTGTTGTGTTTCTTGTTTTTGTTTATTTTTAAATGGTTTCTTTTTGAAGTTTCTCATCGCCATCACAGCTTCTCTGTTTTCGGTGTTGTTCAGGCGTCTGGCGTCCTCGGCGAGCAATCTCATCTTCACTGTGGCACTTTTGAAGTTGTCAGCAGGAAGGTTGCACAGGGTAGATGCAACGTTGTCGTAGTCGTCTGGCAAACCACACAAAATTATCATTGCCAAATCTCCAACTTCTATCTTGTCTCCGACGTTCGATAGATCTGCTACAGTTTTGTTGATCTGGCCCAAGTAATTTTCCATGCTCTCGTGCGTGCTCATTCTACATGAATATAATTGTCGTCTGAGCTAAACTGTTCAGAACTTACTGTCTGTCGGTGCATAAAGTTTCTGCAACTCGTCCCACACTTCCTTCGCTGTAGTTTTATCGCGAATATGCATGTGTTGCTCGTCACATATCGCTAGTGCAATTTTCGCATGCGCTCATCCTTGTCTCGACATGTATGTCTTTTTCTGAACGTCAGTTACAGCGGCTCCGGCTGGTTCGTCTTCCCCGGGATCTACAACTGTCCAAAGATCAGCTTCCATCAGCAGCAATTTCACTTGATATGACTAGGATGCATAATTTGCACCGTTCAGTTTTTCAATTGTAAATTTGTTTTCTGCCATTGTGTCACTTTGTTCACAATTTTCACGTGTCAAACACAAAGAAAACGAATATTACCGCGAGAACCAATCAGCTTCATTTACGTAATCCAAAAATGGCGTCCAAGATGGCCTCGTGAAAATCAGCCTTGCGTCTCAACCAATTTTGCACTTTCAACGTAAATGTTCACTCCCCTGACAAAATTTCTCGGCGAAGTCTTCAGCAAAATGTGCCAACCGCGTCACTATCAACTTTTTGTCCAAGTCTCACTTATGTCCAGGTTTTACTGCCGTGAGGGTTTTCGCGCGCGTTAACCTCGTGTGCGTTTTCTTTTCTCTCAAAAACGTGTGCACTATTCACGCATATCTGGGCCCATAACCATTGTTTTAATTACAGATCAATAAATAAAAGAACAACAACGTAAATTGAACACTAATCGTGTATTCAAAAATATTTGTTACGTTTATTGAAAATAATTGGGTATGTTACGTTCGACGCTTTCGGTGAGACTGGTAAAGAAAAATATGGCGTCGTAATAAAAAAAATGTTACCAACATAAGAAAAATAAACTGAACTATTTTAACACTATATAAATCAAGTCAAAATCTCAACAAGAAATTATTCATATTTGGCATAAATATTCTTTAGATCATAAGGAACAACTCCCTTGCGTACACTTATACTATCTAAACTATCGTTTTAATAATATTTTAATCCAAACCTTACGTATCGTGTCAACTAACATTTTTGCCAAAACTTTCATTCTCGAGCGTAAGTACCCTTTTAGAATCCGGAGGTTCAATTATACTAATTTTATTGAAAATTAGTATAATTTTATTGAATATTCATCATTCAGGTCAGAGAGTCACTATATAGGTCATACAGACAAATAAATCTGTTCTCATCAAAGGTTTATGTATATGGCTGAGATGCACGTCGAACACACGTGTTCGAATGACGATACATATAATTGCATTGTGGTAGTTTGCACGCGATGCATATGTACTGTCTTATTTCATGCAAATTGCGGGCTGGTTTGGCGCACATTTGAACCCAGTAGCTCGATAATTTTCGCCACCCGAAGTAGGTTCATCCATCTTTCATCATGAAACCTCTACGTCATTTTAAAAGTCGTCACACTTTTAACCGATAGGTCAACTTACCACTCAAATTTAACGGTTCATAGTTTCATAACCGATAGACATTTTCATAACTCATCGGCCTTTTATCTGATGGGTGTTTATAAGTACATACTTCAAAACAGTTGTGACTTCGATATGAGAAGTTATAAACAGAATGAATGTAATTTATTATAACTTCATATAGCGATAACTATAGGTCCAGATATATATTTAAAATTATTTTCATTTTGAATTTTAAATCGTATAAGTAAAATAATAAATGTATGTAATTAATTTATAGTGTGCAATAAAAACAAGAAAAATTGTTCAATAATAGTTTTGATATTTAATATTTTTAACGAATTTTTAATCATCTAAAATGAATATTATACTTTTGCAAAAAACAATTTGTACAATAAAAATTTCCTCTTTTTAAGACTAAGAAAAAAAGAAATTATATAATTACGCGGATAAAAAAGTGAAATATAATTTTAATTTAATTCGAATGTGAAAAACAAAAAATAAAATGCAAATGCATAATTCCTTGCAAGAATTTAAGTGACATGACATCATGAATTTGATTGACAAAAATGTACATAATGATAAATGTGTTATTAAGATACAAAAAAGGAAAAAAAAATCATTTGTTTAAAAGTTTCTTTTAATTTTGATTAAACAATTAAAAAACAAATTTTTTTATCTCACAAATCTGAATTTCTAATAAACATTCATTTTTAATATTTACAATAAAATTTGATTAAATCTTGAAATAATATTGTTGATCAACAAATTAATGCGCATACCATATCTGCGGATTATGAATACGTAAAAAACATCGATCAATGAAACCATTTATAATGTAAAAAAATGTTTCATTAATTTTTGAAGTCACTGTTTACATTAAATGTTTCAAATGAAACATTAAGATAACAAATAATAAGTGTCTACAATATAAATTTAAAAGCTTGATTTATTTTTGATTTGTTTAATGAAACAACATCAACATTTCTTATTTTCATGATGAGATTTTTATTTTGCACAAAATAAATAACAATCTCATACAAATGAAGTTATAGTTGTAAAATTTGATGTATGGAAATGAAATCTATTAAAACTTTTACGACTTTTCACAAAAGGATATGAACAACATATTTCCGTTCAATTTTCATAATATATAATGTCTTTCTCAAGAGTAAGAAAACTTGTCATAAATTATAATATATATATATATATATATACATAAATCTAGCAAAAGGAAATTATTATATTTTTATTTCAAAATATGACAAAACAAATATATTTTAATTTTACTTCTAATAGCTTAAAATTGATTTTTTTATACACGAAATAATAAAACTTTTATCTATTTAGATAACTTTTAACTCTTTATAATCAATTTTTTCTCAATGATTTATAAACTGCAAACTTCTTAATTTTATTCCCTGGAAGTATAGCGATTTATAAAAGCGATAAAGACAGACACCTTTTTTGTCTTGCTCAAATTGATTGACGCAGTATACCGATCTTAAGAAAAACAACTACTTTATCGGCAGACAAAGTCGGATTGAAGTAGCCGGTGGGCAGCGTAAAGCCTCTCTTGGAAGAAAAGCTTGTGAATGAGCAGGTTCTCCATTCACTTTTCAGCAAAGCCTGCGAGCCGTAACAGTCACTGTTTCTATGAGACCTTCCTTACTCTCGCTCATTTTGCGCGTTTCTAATTTATCTACGTGCTAATCCAACGATACTTTTCTAACCCAAGGGCAATCCGCGCAAATACGCGCGCGGCGATGTGTGGGCGTCTCAGCACATCATGCGGAAGGCCGAATCTAGAACAGCGTTCCGTATTTTGTGCGATCAAATGGAATAAAAAAAAATCAATTTCCACCATTGGACTTAATTGCAACGTTTTATTTTATTTTATGATTAATCATTTAGTTCATGATTTCCTGCCCGATCTCATTAATTAATGTTGATCGATCAATTTATTAATGAGATTAAACAGTACGACAACTTAAAGGCAAATTATAACTTGCAATAAGTGTTTTTTCTTGTACAAAATTTAAAAACAATATAATCAATATAATTTTTGGAATTATCAGTTTGAACGATAAGAACGACTGTTCCTAAAATATAATCTTTTTATTTTCTACTTCCTGCTCTTATCTTTTACATGTACGGTGAAAAGGTATGATTAATCATAAGAAAAAAAATAAAGCATTTATGAAAACAGGCAATTTCCCATAAAGACATCGGCCACTCATCAGTAAAATATATATTATAATGCAACAAAACAAAATACAGACATTTGCAATTTTGTTTCTCGGGGAGATAGATAAAAAATATTTTAACGCCAACAATGACAGTTATTATTATTATTATTTTTCTATTACGCTTCTGAAACGGAGCTCTGAGATTATACATTCAGTGACCGTACATTTTTGTGGCTTTATAAAGCTACAAACACAGAGACCTTTTTTTCTTTAAGAGAGAGAGAGAGAGAGAGACAATAATTATATGCACCTAAGACGCACAGAAAATTTCTATTGTTGTATCCACGCCGAGTATTAACGACAAAATTTTATTATTAACAATAGCATACAACAAATGTTTTGTTAGCCTGACTTATAATTATATTTATAACTATATTTATATTATATATTTATATTATAACTATACTTATAACTGCCAACCGATTCAACAGCTATTATAATATAATGATGCGAATATCCTGATTAAAAAAAAGATTCCTCTAGTGGGAAATATATAAAGAATATGATTCTATATCAACGATTTGTTTCCGCTCGGTCGCATTTGCTTTAAGTGTTTCCACTTTGATTGAAAATACTCTTATCTGTAATAAAGTTCAATTCACGCCAATAATTCGAATTGAATGCAATAATTAGTTTTTGTTCTTTCAATTGAAAGTAAAATTATTTTTATACCAGTTAAATTAAATTTAACATTATAAACAGGTTAACAAATAAAAGTGCTTTTGTTTTTTTTTTTTTTTAAGATTTCGTCATTTGACAATTAAATTGAACTTTCATTAAAAGTGTAGTATAAGTGTGGTGTTGTTACATTTCGAAACCCTCAGCAAAACACTGATAATTAATATTAATTAAATCCCAAGTAACAATTTAAAACGGGCATTGGTTGGGGCCTTATGAGATGAATCTGAGGCTTGATTGGAAAAACTGACTGGTGCCTTATGGGGGGTGTAACGCATTCGAGTGAGGCTCCGTATTGGCATTCCAGTGAAGATGCCTTAGTAAAACCCTGCCAGGCCCAAATTAAAAAAACCTAGTACAATAACACAAATCCAAATTAGTATGATTATTTGGCAATTACTTGGAAACTTATAGTTCAAGATTCATAGATCATAATTTTATATTCAAAAACAAATTTCATTTCCTTAGGGATTTTTTTTGCCAAGATTAATTTATTTTCAATTAATATATTTTAAATATTCTCTGAAGATTTTTAATAAATTTAAAATATTGCTGTTAAATTATGTCAACCTTGCTAAGATTCCACGGGGTTTTTTAATCCAGAACCTGACAGAGTTTTTCTTAGACATTTTCACCGGAATGCCTTGCTCGCCAAAAATATAAATTATTTAAAATTTCAAACCTAAAAAATAATTAAACTCTGCTTATATAATGTTATTTAAACCTGGAAATAAAAAACATTTTGCTGCACAAATTGTTACTAAAATTCAGAAATAAATAATTCTGCAAATAAAAATATACTTTACCTGAAAAATAAACAAAATCTCAATTTGTAATATAAAAATAGTTAAATATTAAATTTAAGATTCGCATTAAAGATGCATATAACATCTTTTGTAAATTCCAAAATTCTAAAAAATTAATATCTGAAAAAAAGTTAAGGTTTAAAAATAATAATTTATTAAACTTAGCAGATGAACGATTATTTATTAATTTAATTAAAAAATATACTTACCAAAATTGGAAAAATAATAATAATAATAAGAAATAATTCTACATTAAATGCTAGAAGATAAATTGACTTCTAAATCGTTGATGTGTACGTTACGTGTTTTGAATGTCAACTGATTTCAGACAGAGAATTCTAGCGCTAGCCACTACCTCCCACCACAAAATGTAGTTCCCCCACTACTCATATGGTTGGTGTATGATATTTCTTACTGAAACCTAATGAGATTTTCTTGGGACAATTAGAAGCTGATTTTTTACTAAAAAAACTGACCAAGAACAGCTTAGATTTTCGTTTGGCTAATAATAATTAAACATTCTGTAGAAAATCTTATGTAACCCACAGTAGTTTATCCGTGAAAAAAAGCATTTGCTTTATATATAATATTCCTTACTGGAACCTAATGTGGTTTTCATGAAGCAAATAGAAGGTGGTTTTTTACTGAAAAAACTTATCAGGGATAGCTCAGATTTTCGAATGGAAAAAATAGCTTGGCTACAGTATTATAATTTTACTAGACTCTGCTAAGGTTTTCAGAAGGTAAATCTTTATTGAGTTAAAATCAGAAACCTTAACTAGAACCCAACGAAGTTTACACACGAATCTTCGCAGTTGGACTGCCTTTTAAATACCTTATTGGGGCCAAAAAGGTTTTAGTAGGGCTTTAATATTAGGATTATCCGATGAGGCCCCAATGAATTTGAAATATTTGCCCCATCAAATTGTTACTTGGGTTAATGTTTTTAACTGTGCACCAGTTTACCAAGTCGTGTATATAAGATTATTTGTATAAATAATAATAGCTTATACATAATATGATTTTTCTCAAGTTATTCTTATCTGGCAAATAATTGTTGAAAATATTTCTTGTTAATTCGCAACGAAGAAGCCTCTGGCGAAAATCCACTTTACTAATGTGCAAGTATTGCATATTAGCGATACACGTAAAATAATCATCTTTCAGGCAAATGTGTCAAAGTTCAACGATTACGTTGAATATTCAAAATTGCATATTTGTAAATAAAATTTGATTGAGAATAAAAAAAAAATTTAATTATGAAAAAATTTTTTTTTAAATGTTCTATACATTTTCTTTCTAATTGAAATGAATTTTGTTCAAAGATATTTGGATAAAGTTGAATTTTGTCAAAAACATGTTATCGAAGTAATTATAAATATTTCTTCAAGACTTTCACGTGGAAAACAATTAAAATAATTGCTGCATATTAACTTTTCCTCAATTAGTTTGTGAATAAAAGTTATGAAGTTAAACAAAAAACATTTAAAATGAAGAAGTTATGAATGGAGGACAAGTGTTTTCCAATAGATGAAATGAAAATTGTCCATTTGATTGTGATAATTGCAGTAACTTTTGCAAGCGTTATGCCATTCTCGCAGTTTTCGCCGAAATCACCTATATGTACACACGACTGTGTAAAACGAATAAAGCGAGTCAATCAACTTCCGTTAGCATAAATTGTTGCCAGAAACATTATACGAATGGCAATTGCCAGACGCGTATTGCCTCTGTTTTTCCAAACTCTGTTATATAGGTATATATGTATAAGCGAGACAAACGGCGTAAATTTTTGCGCAGCATAAAAAAGCAATTTTTCTTTGTATATACTTTTTAGCGTTATGTGTATGTTGAGCAAGTTTATGAGTTTAAGATAAACTTGAATATTCTGCTATTGATCAGAAGAAAAAAATTATTTTCTCACCTGCAAAATGTAGAAAGGATTTTACTAAAGAAGCTAATAAAGATTTGTTTCAAGATTTGAATAATATTTTTCAAGGACGAAATTAAAAAATATGTAACTGTGAATACAATAAACTACTTTTAAAAAGATTTGATAATTTATTTATTTAAAAATAAAAAAATAATATTGATTTATGACTTAATATTTCTAAAAGATAAAAACATCTACTGAAAAAGACTGTTTACAACAATTTTTAATTTACCATGTTAATTTTGACTGTAAAACTTCATATAAAAAATAAATAGAAAGATGTTAGCAATATTTTTTTTTTTTGGTAAAAAATTATATATAATTATATTGATATTACATATATAAACTTTTACATTTTTAGGTGATTTGATTAGTTTTATAAATGTTAAATTAAGATAAATTATGTAAATCTCTTTACTTCGAATATAAAAAAAATTGACTATGTAATTACAGTTAACTCTTAAATATTTTTCGTTAAAATATATAGAATTGAAATATGAAAGACTATTGAGATTTGATTTGAAAAATGTCATTTTTTCTAATTATGAAATGTAAAAAAGAAATTGGCATCTTATAAGAGCTTGTAAACTTTATTATCTAGACGGAAACTTGAGAAAAGTCAGAATGAGTAAATACACGTAAACAACTGTTTTTATTGGTTGCAATAAAGTGACGAGAAAATTAAGACAAAATTTCGAGAAATTCAGAATTGAAAAATTAACCTTGAAAAAACACTAATAATAAAATATTCATAAAATTAAATTAATTAGTATAACGTACTGCATTGATAAAATTGTTACGGTTGATATTTATTTTATAAAAATTCTAACCAAATTATTTTCAAAATAAAAACAAACATATTATAGTAAGTGTCATTAAAATGTTATAAATAAACCAAAAATTTCTACTGTTTTTAAAAAATTGTTTTTTAATTAATAAAAACTAACAAATTATTAATCGTAGAGACTATCATAAAATTATCTTTAAAATAAATATAATGATTAATAAATTGTTTTTCAATTTGTTTGGCCAACAACAGTTAATGATCATTTAATTGTATTGACAATTTTATAAACTCATTAGTAACATAATTTCCAATAAAAAGTGTTCTCAAAAATCATCATAATCATAATTGAATTAAATGAATAAGAAAATAATCCTGTGACTCAGATATAATTAATAAAAATAGCTCACGTTTTCGTTCAAAACCTATAATCTAACTAAAAAATTGTTCAAGCGCCGTTTAATTATTAAAAAATCAATCGAGCAACTCGTGCGCTGCGCGGCATTGAAACAAATCGACGCAATTAAGACTGATTTGCGAAAAAAAAATCAACATCAACGTTTGTTTCATTGACCAATAAATCTCACACGACGTGGTAAACAACACCAATTACACACATCGCACCTTAACTCCAATTTAAGCGGCACCGATCATTTTTCGAGAAAAAAAGAAAAAAATACGAGCCACCCACTCGACACGATAACCCATCTCCAATCACGCCACATTATAAATCAATTTAAAATCACATTTCAATTCGACAACGCATATTAATCTAGTTGCTCTTGATTTGTACTTTTTTCTGTATGTTAATATAAATATATATATATATATACTAATCGTATAATGTTAATGTGAACTAACCTGTTTTTCAACTGCACATCAAAATCCCTTGCACATCCCCTCGGGCAGCTGGAGAAAATCACTATCACGACACTCCCTTTGATATGATGAACGTGCTTCACTGTATCACGTTAAATTGATAATCCGGAGTTATCATCGCGAAAAAGCGCGAAAACGTCATCGTCATCTGTGGCTCGCGGCTGCCTTCTGTCCATGCAAACTGCTCATCTCATTTCGTGATGACTTTGAATCAACAAAACGTTTTTTTATTTATATTTTTATGTGTGCAAGAAATTTATTTATTAATTTATTTTTTGCTCGTTTATTTTGATTTGATTGTTGCTTGTTTATTGCTGTCAGATAATATTGTTGGCTTATTTTTGACAGTTTATGTTGCGTGGCTGGGTTGGACTGATAAGATAATTGTCACGATTTTCCGGTACCCCATGCTTACATCTGCGCGTCCCAAACAGAGACTGAATCGTTCAGCGGCACAGCACTAGTTAAATGCGGCGCGCGCCAACTGTACGACAAAACACTAATACTAGTAACAGTTCGCATGAATACGAGTCAGTGATGGATCAAATACGAAGGTGTGTGGGTACAGCGTCGATCGCTGCGCCACGTGCGAGTGTGCGCAAGTGTGGGAGGCCGCGTGAGGTACTAGCTAGAGGGCGCCACCGGCTGATGTGAAAAGGAGAGAGACAATGTTTGGGTCTACAACATTTTCACACAAAAAAGTTTCCTGAATAATTACCGACTGTATCTTTTAAAAGACACCCGACAACTGTTTACATGCC